>DVXP01001113.1:0-16157 GCA_018235645.1 Junonia grisea | reverse complement strand
TTATTCATAAATTGACAATGGTCCCGCATTAAGGCACTTCATAATTTATTAGGCGAATATTAAGCCGATATATGTCGAAACGTGATTATAAGTACATTACAAAATAATTAAAAACATCACATAATGATAATAGAGTACGCAAACAAGTCTAAAGCCCAATACGGACTGTGCGTTTTCGGGTACGCGTTTACTGAAATTCTATTACCAGCAGCTACACGTACCTATACGTTCAAACCAAATGCTTCGAAATCAGTTTCGTATCAGCAAAAATAACAATTTTATTAATAAAATTAATAATAATGTTTTATGTGTAAATTTTACATAAATGAGTAGTCAAAAAGACCACTCGTATCTGAAAAAGCACAATTCGTACCCGACTATACGATACATGGACTACAACTGAAAAATATATAAGTATGCGTATTAAATACTTCTAAAATACTTGCATTTTCTCTCATATACTTGACGAACATACTGAGCATCAGGGTCAATACCTACGGTTAAATATCACTAGCCGATTATTGCAACCCTTCAATATTTCCGAATACAACTGGGTCTATGATAACGATTTATTTTATTGAGCTATTCTTAAAATATGCATCGGGAGCATAAAACTATCAATTATTTAAGAACTACGTTCGTAACAATTAAAACTTTATATTATAATAAATTTAATAATACAATTACGAGAAGCACCGGAGGCAAAGCTTAGTAAACTTTAACAATGGAATGATTAATACGCTTTATAATTACTATTTTATTTAAATTTTAAGGCTCTTCGTGTAATTATTTTAAGATAATTTATATTAAAAAATGAATATTGTCGCTCAAATCACAATTATAATCCTAAGCCTAAATTTGTCTTTTTTGTCCATACTACTAATCTTTTCTATAACTAAGAATATGGAATAAATTCTAAAGTCTTAATTTTAACCATAAAATATATGATTTTTATATATTTTAAAGATAAATTTAAAAATCGGTTATTTTTATAAAAATCTTCTTTTAACAACATACTTCATATTTAGAAAAACACCTAAAACAGCAATCATTTGAATAATTCGCTCAACGATCATATAAGTCAATGTTTGAAAAATGCCAAGTCAAAACACACAGTCACGGACATTTGAATAATATGAACCGTCACGTAAAAGTCTAACTTACAACATCTATTGGAAATCAACGTTACAATAAAAACAGAATACAAACTAGTATGTCTGATAATAAATCATAAAATGTGCGTTAAGATACAAAGATATTCCCAGAGCTATTACAAAAGATACTGATGGAATTACATTATAGTTATTTAGTGACCATCAAGACAAGGGGGCTCTTGGAGGGTGATTGTGCATGCCCTTGACTGCGACGACGTTGGCCCCGAGCATGTGGATGCGCGCCTTGCAGTTGGTCTTCTTGGAGGTGCAGCGCCAGATCACCTTGTCCCTCAGCTTGGACTCCTCGCAGAACGGGAACGTGTTCACCATCATGATAACTTTACCGCGCCGAGATTTCAAATACTTGATGCCTGCGACAAATTATATTGTCAGAAACGATAGAAACCCTCACAAACCTTCAGTTACCAAAACCCAAACCACCACCATGAATGTGAAGGGATTGAAACACGTTCAGTTTTAATTCTTTACTTTCGAGTGTTATGAAATAAAACTAGCGGTTATTGATAAGTACAATTTAATATTTCACAAAACATACCCCGTACAAGAACCCAAAAAATCTTACTATATTACGGTAAATACAAAATTACACTATAAGATTTGAAGGTATACAATAGTAACAGAGATTGAGGTAGATAGGTATAGTTGATAATTTAGATCAACTGGGCCCTTAGCCTGAACCGAGGCGACCGGCGACAACAGTCAACGTATATTATTCGCTACCTACGAGATTCACAATTAACAACAACCATATAAACACAGATATTATAATTACAATTCACACCCAGAATAGTAATCAAGTGCTGCGTTTATTCTGTGATTACCTCAAACATAGGAATGATTAATTGGTCGGTTCCGAAATATCAGAATATTTAATAATCTCGTTCGATAGTACAACTTGTAAATACACAGTAATTGACGAATATTGTCATTTTCCTAAACATTAATAAGTCATAATTATTATGCTAAATGTGACGAACATCAAAGTTCGAGTCGTCGCCGCGGTTCACATTCGTCTTCGTTATTTGGCGTAAGATACATCTCAGGTACAATAGAACATGTCAAAACGTTTAAAATATTAACTATTACATTTAAATATAATAATATTAAGTTTAAGTCACATCATTTGTTACATCCAACCAGAAATAAGTGATTATGACCGACGTTACACCGACATTTCATTCTCAATAACTTCACATGTCGTATTTAGTTTATTAGGAGATTGGTTCCATTATTTTAAAATTGCAAATTGCAACGGTTTAAAATTATATTTGACATGATCTACGACTAAACCTAGGTAAACTAATTACAGCTCACGCACACATTAAGACCCCGTAGCAACTAAGTTATCTAATAACAATTAAAATTAGTCAAAATTTGTACTTATATCAGAGTCTTAAGAGATATGGGCCTAAATCCTATTGAAAAATTAATTCGACAAGCAACAAATCATTATTAAAAAACAATCAATAAAATATATTTAGACAACAGTCTCAAAAGAGCCTATTTATATTACAGTCATCAACAGCAAACACTCGAGTACAAGTTAAAACTATGTAAAGAGGTAGTTGAGTTTCAATAAGAGGTAATAAGAGGGCGCGCCGGACCCTGCGCAGCGAACCGCCCCGGCGCGCCGCGCTAACCTAACCTAGCCTAGCCTAGCCTAAAACACCTTACTCGAGTAAAGCTTCTGAGTATTTAATCGTGTATATAAAATTGTATAATTAAACTAATCTGTAAAACCCGTATAAAAAGTGAAGAGGTAGTTGATTGAGCTTAAGTACTTAAAATCAATCCTAAAGAGCAGAACAACATCGACTGAAGTCTGCGCGCCTCGACGAGTGCCGTGCAAGAGCAAGCGTTCACACTCGAAGGTAGGTACGTTGATATTTAACACCTTTGATAACTATTCAACTTTGATTTCTTACAGATAAGGAGGCGGACGTCTAATTGTCTAAGTAGCATTATCTGAACTTGTAAAAGTTAATCTCTCAAAATAAAATTAATATTTCTAAGTACAGTCGAGGGATCCTTTATTGCTTACATCCGAACCGAGTTCGCGTTTCAGTCGCCAACGCGTCGCCGACGACCATATGCATGGCCGCCGACCTCTTCTGTGCACCCGTTCCGATCGCAACATTCCCTACGGTCCTTCTCGAGTTCCGGTTCTAACCTACCCTATGTGTTGCCAACTTGCTTAGTACCGTTCTGAATCGACCAGCAATACCCGTCTTATTGGTGCTGCTCAGATGTGTGAGCCGACGTTGTAAATCAAACGTTAAATGGGCTTATATTCGGATAATAACCATCTATCTAACTTGACATTGAAACATGCTGACACCATAAGCGTCGTTCACACAGGTAACTGGTCTATCAAATGCGTGAACAGCATTTGATCTTCAATCTTACCATTCCTTATGATCTTTCATACGCTCAAAACCCAATTACTTGTGTGATGACCCTTAAACGTTCAAAAGTTCTTACATACTTATTTTACCTTCCTATACAATTCCATAAATAACCCACACCTATACGTATAACATTATAGACCTCGAAAAGACCGCCTAACCTAAAACGTCACGACGCCGATCGTTCCATCGCCTGGACGATCATTACATTCCACTGGTAGTCGTAACATCCAAAACACCACAACATCTAATCCCGAGGGTTTACATACACATTACCCACATTAGAATCCAACAGTGCCTTCGCTTTAAGTATACGCCATCCTATCCCAATATAATTATATTCTACGTGTAATAATTATAATAATAATAATAGTAAATAGTTATTCTAAAACCATAAATTAGTCTACAATACGAGTGCAAAAGGCTTCGAAAATATCGGTTGGTCGATATTTCATCGTTATTCAATATGAATTCGTAAATAATACAAACGGTGTTCGCTCAAACGCGGTAAGAGAGCCATAGTCGCGATTTTTTTTCAACGATTTAGTTTTAATCTTCCTCAGTGCAAGGTGTATCGACGAGGAGTGGTTTAGCGGCGGGTGTGTGCTGCGCGGGCGTTTGGATCGCATTGGGGGATGGCTGGGGCCCGGTGCCGGTAGCGGCGGATACGGCGGCGGTGGCGTTAGCCGTAGCGGTGGCGTGCGCTGTCGCCGCGTACAGAGCTAGAGCGTGCTGCAGCTGGAGCAGCTGATGATGGGGATCTAACGGAGCTGGTGCGCGATGCCCGCTCTGATGCGGCGTGCGCACGACATACCGCCCATCCGCAAAACGACGCACGTTAGGTGGAGCGTGGTTGTGAGCATAGCGGGAGCGAACGATGCGCTCGTAGCCTTCCGGACCCTCGGTGTTAACATCGGCGAGGCATCTAGATGTCAGCCGGGAGGAGCAGTACCACTGCTTGCGACCGTGTGCCAAGTTGTTTTTCAAACGAAAAGTGTATCCTCGGTGCAACAGCAGGCGACCTTTCCCGGCTCGAATGAAACGCGCTGAAAGAAAAAAATACGTTAATACGTGCTCGGGGAATCGAGTGCATTGTGTATTATAGAACTGATCCTAACAATATCACGAGCGAGTTACGAGCAGTTCTATAATTTTTTGTTTCTTACCGCTACTTATAACATAGTACCAAATTAAAAGAAGAATTACATGCAATGGGAGAAGTAACATTAACACCTTAATATGAAAGTTTATTAGGGTGTTATTGTAGTAATTCAAAAATGTAAATTTTACTCTTTAATATCACTTATACAAATAACCTATGATCCCGAACTTTACTCTATACATCTATTTATAATAAATACAATAGAAATAGGTTTCTCTATGAGATAATAATATAATGAGCAAGGAATATTTGGCACATTTTCCAAAAAATTAATAAAAATTAACAACTTAATTAATTAAAAAATATTTTTAAATTTACGTAATTATGGCACATACAGATTGTATTTCTCTAATCTAATTACAAATAAGTAACTATAACAACTTAAAAAGTAAGCACGTCGATCGATCTATTTCGTTCAACATTAACTTATATGAGCATTCAAAATTTGAACATGTGTCTATAAAATCATTATAAATCTCTTATCTGAGTCAACACAGACTTTAAATAAGTTTAATATTTGGCATCAGTACCAACATGACTACATACTGAGATCATAATTCGTCTAATAACTTATACGACTACAATACCCTAACTACAAATTACTCGTAAAATGGAACGACTAGGAATACATCAATTTCATGAGCAAATTAATAAAGTACAACTTATTAAAACAACGAGTTTTGGCAATTCGTTTCGTCAATATTACATTAATAATATATTTAACTATATTTCGATGATTAATATTAAGGAGCTCTAATATCTCGTGATCCACGCGTTCGGATCAAAGTGATCGAAGTCGAGATTGGGCATCCGCGGTAGCAATAGCGGAGTGGGTGGCGATGAGGTAGGCGGAAGAACGAAGTTGGGAGGTTGTTTATTGTTTGACCTCCGGCCGCAGCGACCTGCGTGGTTGTGTTCACCGACGAGCTTGTGGAGCTTGCCCTTCTGCGTGTACGCCTTGCAGCCACAACCACCCATGGTACACCTCCAGCGGACGATACCTGATCGCATGGTATGCGCCGCGTAGAAGCTGCGGCCGCGGACCCACAGTCGCGGACGACCGCCGGGACCGACACATAGCCGCACGAATTCTTCTGAAAGATATGCACATTGTAGAACACATAATAACGATAAACACATAGCTTTAGATTTCATAAAAAATCATGGTACCTAAATACGCCATTTGTACATGTATGAAATAAAATATATTTCTATATGTTGTTGATTTTCTCACAGCAATTTATTGATTTTGTTTGAACATACTCGACTAAACTCGTAATACAGTGATATATAGTCTGATAAGTATCTACTCATATATGTTTTGCTTTTAAACTATGCTTAACAACAGTAGGTAAATAATTATGCTAATAAAACTACATATTTATTTATTGAACTAAGCTCTTGCGTATGTGATATAACTTAAAACCCACACATTTATTCGGCAGTTATTGCTAAGTTTACGGCTTATCTTAATTTATTACAAACTACGTACATTTATAGAATGTTTTTCGAGATCAGTGTACACGAATAGGCTACGAATCTTCCTCGTTGACTAGATTTTTGACTAGAGTTAAGCAACAATGCGCACTTACGATAACTTGTCACCTGTTTGTGCAATTATTTCTATATAAACCAATATACATAAGTAACACAGTACTCGCTGCGATTTAAGCAGCTGTCTTCACAATTATTACAACCTATAATATTTAAGTCTCCTCTGCAAGCAATTTTTAGACCCTCTTACAGACTACTGGAATGATTATATTGCTCGGAAAATTTGAAATTCACATTATTTACTTCTTCAGTATAATATGCATATATAAATGCTTTAAAACCTATTTAGTTAAAGCTAAAAGTCTCTCAGATTAGTCGTCGAGCACGGCTTTGGCCTGCGTGGCCAGGGCCGCGTGAGTGAAGGCGCGGTACGGTGCTGCGAGAGCGGCCGCGGGCATCGCCGGGGGCTCGTGCGAGTGCACGTTGCTCAGCGCGAAGATGCGATCATGCAAGGTGTGCGCGTACGCACGGCAGGTACGCCGCGTGCACCGCCATCGCACCTTGCTCTTCTCGGGAAAAACTTTCTCCGCGTAAAAAGAAAACCCGCCGAGCCGCATATGACGCCGACCGCGGTTTGATATCACGAACTCCACTGCAAAACAACCATACAAATCACTATACATTCTTTATTCGTTTTAACACAAAACCGCAATCGTGGGTTTTAGAAACGTTCCATTTATGGTAGATAGTAAAGAAACAAGCTAGATACTTTAAATACATCTCATTTATTTGTCAGCAGAAACAATTTCGATGAGACTTTCGATGCGATTAATTTGCGTCGTATGTTTATGTGGGAGGTGGTTGTGGCGAGAGTGTCGCATCACCAGCCGACCCTCGATGGTGAGGGCTCGCGCCGGGCAGCAGTGCAGCTTGCGGCTGCGGCAGGTCCAGTAGACGCGCGAGCCCCGCCGCTTGCGGGCCACGAACCCGAACCCGTCCAGCATGAGGCAGGGCGCCCCGCGCTGCGTCACCGTATACCGCACCCCGCCGCGCCGCCCGCCCGCCGCTCCTGTTGCGTTAATCACCATAGCAACACCCGTAGCGAAATCACGGATATCATAGCTACATTGAAACACCCATCATTAAAATTACCGTTTATTATGCTACTCGATCACAATGTTCCATTTTACAATGATTATTACAATTCATCAAGAAACATTATCTACTTCATTTACGTGAAATGAACGAAAACTGCATTAGACAGTATATTTTGTCTAATGAAGTTTTACATTCTGACCAAATTATTACATAATAATTCATCCTATTAACGACAAGAAAAAAAAAGAAGAAAAAGAAAAACAAAAAAAAACAAAAAAAATGACTTTGTCAAAAAGTTTGGTTCTTAAATAAAATAGAGACGTAGAAATGCATCGTTAGAATATTTACATTCAGAATACTTAGGCCTCGTACGATATTAGATCACACACGCTTAAAGTCAATATCGGCAGAGGTCGATCTCACACAGACGGGCAGGTGACTACCTCGCCCAGTTCATACTTTTGAGCGATTTTTTTCATATGATTATCGACATGATTGTGAACAGGATTGGTTATTCTCAAGACGTTATTTTTAGACGTGATCCTCGCCCGGCAGCGTTTGCCGTACTCCATGCAGCGCCAGAACGTGCGGCCGCTCCGCACGCTGTCCGTAACGAAAATATACGGCTCATAAATCAGCTGGAGGTGCCCACTCTTCGTTTGAATAAAATGGAGATCACTTTTTAGCCCGCTGTGGATGTTACCTATAACTAAACGAAATAATTTTACATTAATTTCAGAGCTTAAAACTTTTAACTCTTGCATATTATAGCTAAGATGTTTGCAAATAAAACAACAGGATGAGAAAAATAATTTATTTCAAATTATAGTAGAGACCCATTTTATATTCGTATCAAATTTCAGTTTAAACAGTAATAACTTATCAATATTATATTAGTATTTATATTTAACGAATACTTTTTATACAATTCTAAATATAATAAAAAATGAATAAAAGAAAACAGCGACGAAAAGCGACATTGTTCATGACGCAATCAATAAAGATACGTTGCACGAAAATTTTCCTTGAATATCTATATTCTCTTAACTAATAAATTATAATTTTATATAAAAACCTTAAGTAGGCCATCCTACTTATTTTACTATAATATTATATAACAAAAAAACTTAAATAACTTATTCCTAGAACTTAACACATATCTATGAATGTTCACTAATATTTTACATATTACGTACAAAAGTTATACTTAGGTACACAATTACTTTTACCGCGTCCAATTTACCTATGTTTATTTATATTACGTATTTTAATAGCATAACAAACAATAGATTAATTGGAAAAAATATCTATGTATAGTATCTATACCTATGTATAGTATATAATAAAGAGAAATAATTTTTAATATTGGTGGTACAACTTAAAAGGTATAGTGTATATAAAGTAACTTTAAAATATAATTAAAATAGACAGGAAGATAATAAATAAAATCTAGCAATAGATACATAATTTTATAATGTCTAGTAATTTACATTGTGAAGTTGTAGAAGTTTTCTCAATTTAGACTAAAGATTTCATTTCATTGAGTTCTTTTGATTGAGGTGATTTAGTCAATACAAATTTTTCTTTATAAAATAACACAGGCAGGAGAGCAGGCGAGTCACCTGATGTTAATTGATCATCGTCATCCTAAACATTTTCAGCGCGAAAAATAGCAACTAATGCGTTGTCAGCGTAGGAAGTACGGACCGCAATATTACAACCGCAATATTACAATCCTCAAAATACACAACTACACAACTCTAATAGAAATAAAAAATATAAAATAATGGGATAACTAGTGTATCGAACAAACTATGCTTATAGAGGTTAAAAACAGAAAAAATCATTTTCAGGTATCTGCGAAAAGAAACGTGCACGTGCTCTTTTGTTATTTCAAATACATAATAATTTGTATTTTATAAATTCAAAAACATAACTAACATAAATTAATGTAAATTCTACAAAGAGGAGACCTCTTCCATTCGTGAGAAAGGTAGGAGATTAGCCCGCCACGCCGTTGGCAGGGGGTTGGCAAATATACATTAGTGAGAATTTCTACGGACACAAGTATCAACCTCTAAGCTTAAGATAAATAAAAACGTAAATATAGGACAGCCTTATTTAGCCAGGTTTTGAACGCGCGATCATCGGTTGAAACAGCCAATTTGTCTCTTTTATAAACAAAAAAATCATAAAATATAGGTACCTATATAAAAGTATACCTAAATTACATTCCTAATTATAGAAGCACTATTTTTTATTATTAATTCCATATTTGCGCGGACGGTAACATTAAAAAAATTAAGTTAAAAACCAAACTCTACCGTGGGAGAGCCAGAGAGTCAGGTTTCACTTTTTAAACTTATTTTTTATTATATAAATACATCGTACTAAAATTACAGGATGATTGAAAATTTTGAAGCTTTTTCATTAACTAAATGCATAACTGAATCAATTCCTATAAACCGTTTGATCGACCGTATCGATTGATTCCAAAATGTCATTATATAACACAGTGCAACTACAAATAATCTACAAGTACCTATTTATTTAATAGCTAACCTCGATTTTTACTACTGACTTAAAAAATTTTAAAATATTTATCTTATTATTATAAAAATCGTATAAAGTAGGTAATATCTCAAGTTAAAAAAATCTAAATATGTTATTTGTATCATTTAAAATGCGATTGTGTAAAATTAACGGGTTTGTTTTGTTTACGTTTTTAAAAAACATTTTAGTACAAGTGCATAATTGATCAAACACCCGTACCTGGTCAATATTACAATGCCTACAGTTTTTTGGTGTTTTTGAAGCACTTATGTATTTCCACATATTAAGGTAAGAGTAAAAATCAGATAAGTAAATTAAAGTAACAGGTTTACGGCCTAATCCGCCACGATGCTGTACTACAATTTGTCGTATATACGTCGATGTCGACATATCTAGGTTCTTTCATAACTTTTTCTTTCGACAGCGAGCTAGAGATTAATTTAAACACAAATTTAGCACTCGAAATCTTAGAGATGCTAGGCGGGCTTTGAACACTGCTACTTTTCCATTAAATCAGTCCATTCATTTTTATTAGGTAATAAATAAAATAAAATTAAAAAGAGTTACGGTGCCGTTTACTTAGTTCGGGCCCTTTAATACTAAAAAGTAAATTAAAGTGAGCATGTCACTACACTAATAATTTTAAAAGCTGACAAACGAGCCGAGAAGAAATTACCTAACAACTCAAGTTAAATGATCACTATCTCAATAAGTATTTTCAGCATCAACAATTTATGAAAGAGCCGACTTTTTGCGCGTCTCTCACAAAACTGTCATTATTTAAATGTTGCTTATTCTACAGCTGTTTTTGAAAGCGTTTGTCCATTCCCTGAATAGAGCTAATATATTATAATTTAGAAGACTATAGATGACGATCCGTTAACTAGTAAATTTAAAATTGGCGCGTAAATGCATAATTGATCAAACATCTGGTCAATTATACCCACAATGACCCAAGCTGTTACCCGTGGCTTCGCTTAAGTTTTTTTCGGCTTGTCCTAAAAATAAGTCGTAAATTACAGAAAAACCTATTTGTGTTTATACCAAAGAAAACCATTAATATATATACCAAAAAATGTTTTTCTCTCTACAAAGGACATTGGTTGATTCCGACCTAGATTTAAAGAAGTGACAATAATATTATTCGTTATCACTTCTAGAGTCAGCATTAATTTTACAAATAAAAATTATTTTTTATCCCGGAGAAAAAAAGTTATGACAAGAAAAAAAACCAGAAAAAAGCTACTAGTTCTGTTTTTCCCGCCAAACGACACCCCGCAAGTCTCTGCCCAATCTTTCATCATCAATCATTCAGAAATATTTATTAATAGATTTAAATATAAATAACTTATAAAAGAAACCCACTTTAAAAGAAAATTAAATTTCAGTCGGTGTCAAGTAAAAAAATAAAATATAAAATATTTTTATTCTACGCAGTAACTAAAATATAAGTCAGTGCTAAACAGGTTCATTAACTGCTTATTATATTTCATACTTAGTAATTATATTAAAGTAATCCAACCAAATCTGTTAAACATTTACTACTATTAAGTGCCTAATTCTGATAATCATTTGTGGTCTTCGTCATTATTTCTAGGGAATGCAAATCTCGCGAGATTAAGGCTCGCGAGATTAAAAAAACCAGAAAAAAAGCTACTTCTTCTGTTTTTGCCGCCCTCTCCACCCCGCACGTCTCTGTCCAATCTTGTTTCAACTACAAAATCTCACCAATTTCGAGATCTCGCGAGATTAGCAGTAGTGTTTGTGTTTCTTTGCATATCATCAATTAGAATAGTTTTATAAATTAAAAAAAAAGCAAAAAAACTGTATTACAAGATTAACATTTCTTTTCACTAAATATTTCATTTGAATTTTATGCATCAATCAGACATTGTTCGAAGAATCTGTCCATTTTTTTTAATAAAATTTTAAGGATTAAACACTCCTCGCCTTTTTTCGTCCGAGAATAATCTCGCTAAAAAGACTATTCCCTAATTATTATTTCCACATAATCAAATACTACTTTTCTTAATCGTCACATCATGATCTCCTGATAAACGTAAAAGAGGAAATATACCACCTGGGAAGTATATCTTATCAAACAAAACAACAATTGCCAAAATCGTACCAGCCGTCTTCAATGTCGTAATGCGGTCATAAAAACTCCGAGGAATTGGAAACCTACGCTTCTCTTAAGTCGGTTAAAAAGTTAAGATGACTAGAAAAAAATTCTACACATACTAGCTTACTAGCATATTGGACTGGTTAATGAGACAATTAATTATAATGCTTTTTGTTTTTTTTTAACAGTTCTTACAGTTTTGATTTTATATTGTATCTTTCTTCTGATTCCCATGACACCCAAAGAGATGCGAGAGTTACGAGACAATGGTACTAACATTTTAAACAACATGCTTAATTCTATAATGGGACAAAGTTTCATAGCAGTATACGGTCTAGGTCACGCTTTTATACATTTTGACCTTTCAATACCCAATTGCACCACAATAAATGATATTTATTTTCAGTGCTATACATTTTATCATAAGTACCTATCTGGAAGTATGTTTATCAAATGATTTTACCCCCTATTATTCCCTTACAGATGGAATTTTTTTATAAAAACCGTTTTTAGCGGATCCTATACCTACAAGAAAAGGAATATTTATACAAAGTTTAACGATAATAATCGGTCGACCCTAATATTGGATGATACTGGTGTTCTAAATTGTGTTATTGGTGTCTGGGAATATTTATAATAATACTTAATAAGAATAAGATTTGTATGCAAATGTTTTATCAATTTTTGCCCCCTTAGGGATGGAATCTAATAAATTCATTCTTAGTAGGCATCTACATAGAAATAATCCAAATAAATAAACCTGCTAAATTTTTAATCTCTAGTTGTTAACGTTAGGGATATCATGATGAGTCACTGATCGCTATACATCCCAAAGCTCCTATCATGTTATAGATAATAGAATAAAATGAAGTGTGGTAATAGCCTGTACTGCTGGGCATATGCCTCTTTTCTTATTAGGGAGAAGGTTATGGAGCTTAATCCAGCACGCTGCCCCACTACGGGTTGGTGGATAATAATATGGGTACATTTAGATTATATTATTCGTTAGAGTCCCGGCGAATGATATATGCGAAGTTGTGTAAGCCGTCTTTGAATATGTGAAAATTAAGTGTAATGACGTGCTTAAGAAAATAACACTCTTACCTATACATTAATAAAAAACAATATTTTCCTTATAATATAGCGAGTAGTGACTACGTAAAACTTTGGTACCGTAACAAACAAACGTAACGTAACGTAAAATAGTAACGTAACAAACAAACCATTAAAAAATTTAAAAAAAAAATTAAATGGCCAACGCATACTGTGGACAGTAAGGCTACGAATATTTTTCAAAGGTAAAATCATACCTACTTGGTGATAATAATGCATGCCATCAAAACATAAGCTGTAAAAAACAAAGTCTCGCCACTCAGTTCTTTGTACGGTAAAAAGTTGAAAAATCCATGTAACACCCTGTCTCTTATTATCCCTAAACTATCCTAAACCCATTGAAAATTTAACAATCGCTTGCACCAGATCCTCTATTGGTATATTATATTCTACCAAATTAATTCAAATATTTAAGAATTATTTTATTACCACAAGAATGAAAAAAAATACAATTTTTTTAATTATATTTGCCATCTGACTGAATAACATTTAACATTAAACTAATAGGTAGATATCTCAATGAGCCTTGTCTCCTAAGGTTGAGAAATCTTAACCAATGAAAGGATTCAAACTCCGGAAAGCTAAAGCAAGTTTTAAAGAGCAAAATTATGTTAAAATCAATCCTTGACGGCGAAGAAAACATTGCGAATAGACTTGCATGTGTCATGAGAAAATTATGATTCTTATACCAACAAATATCCGTTGACAGCTTTGAAGCAGCTTGGTAGATTAAATTTGGAATGGGATAGCAAATCTTTAATTTTTAGTCCTACTAAACTTACAGATTAATACATTTTACTTATTCAAGGTACCTATTTTAAACCAGATTATAGCTTTGTACTCAGAAATAAGTAGTTTTTTTCATTACAATGAGTAATAATGGCGAAAATCTAAGACAGTGTTAGTTTTGAAATATTTTAACAAATACCTAATATAAATGTGTCCCTATCTGTAAACTCTAAAATCAGCGTATTTCAGCGCGAATTGATTGTGACTTTGAACTTGCATCATACTATTAATATTATGAAGAAGTTGTTTGTTTTTTTCGCGACTCACGCACAAAAACTATTTATCCAATCGAAATGAACCTTTCGTATTCAATTAAAATAGGTACACTACCGCTCAAAAGTATATCGCCACTAAGTAAAACAAAATAGCCCCGAATCATTCTAGAACTTACTATAACAAGTGGTAGAAATAAAAACTAGGATTTTGTATCGACACTAATCATTTTGCTTTCTAGAATATGTGTAATCTGGTCAAATAACACTAGATAACTATTGCAAAATAATTATAAGTAGTTACTTTCGTTATTAATTAAGTTTCTTACTGAAAAACTTTATATTGATACCTTTACCTTAAAAATATAATTTATAAGAAATTTCGATGATAATACTACCTTTATACCTAGTTTAGGTTCTATGATGGGAAGTAATTACAAAACAATAAATTGATAACTTTATTGTGTTAAAGACATATTTTGAAATGATGTTCAATAAATTGAAACCAAATAAAATTGTTAAAATTGTATTATCTTGAAAATACAACAAAAAATGCAAGTGGACAAATACTTTTGAGCTGTAGTGTATATCTGTCTAGATGTGTTTATTTCTTTATCTGTCTGGTACGCCTTCATACTAAAACCCTTGAACCAATTCGATAAATTTTGATATAAAAGTAAATAATACCACTTTTAAATGTAGAGGCGATGTTTAGCTCCAAACAGACATTCACGTGAGCGGAGCTGCTGACAAAAACTAATAGTTTATAGATTTCATATGGTAAATCATATGGAATATGAATCTATAAAAATCTGATAGAGCTTGACAGTACCCCGACTGTATCGGCTAACTCGACCGGGGAAGTACCACACTCTTACAGAAAATCCTGGTCACTTGCTTTTTATTTCGTTTAAAAAATGTGTACATTTGCGTTTTTTGTTTTCATTTAATTCTCGAATAATCACAAACATAAAAAACAATATCTATTTACTTTTATCCACGTATGTAACTAGCTAACCCATCGAACTTCATAGCTCATACTGCCTAGTATAGTAGTAGGGTCGGTCTTTATGGTCGGTGCTTTAATTTTTAATTTCGTTCTTAATTGTTTACGTTTTTCTTTTTAATATAAATAGTCACTTAGAATATTCGAACAATTTTTATTTTTCCATATTTTTTCCATATTTTTTTCTTACTCGTACAAGAAATATTCCAAAAAGGATTTAGCGATATGGTCCAGCTGTTCTCGAGATTTGCACTCAGCAACATATTCAATGACTCATTTTTTATATTATAGCTCTATTTTCTTTTATTATGGGTATAACCTCTCATTTCACGTCGATTTAATATTGATGTACGTTGCAGGTGGTGCTACACTAATTAATTGCCGCACTGCACTGCACTGGTGTACGGCACAGTCGCACAGATCTTCAAATAATGTCGCACCTGTCGTCATGTTATTTGTGTACTGACACCACAACAATAATCCTCTGCGTAGCCACAGATAATGCTGTAATTGTGGTAATACACTAAATAATGGGCCAATTCAATATAAATATGTATATGCCATCAACTCGAAGTAGGAAACGGTGAGTGCCTAATGGCTTTGGGCGAGGCTGTACAGCCGCCAACCCACAGTACAGTCCTCATGGCGACGTAAGCTCTAAATTCTCTTACTAACAAAACATAAGTCTTCCGCGGACTGGTTAGACGGTTACATCAGCGTTTACTTGTTTATTATTACTTTAATCTATATTAATAATTTCGTTAAGGGGTACGGTAGACTCGATCGAATCGTTATATAAATAACAAAACATAAAAAAATATTGATTTTGAGTCGACAACATATATCTGCAAAATTCGGATTATGGAGAATTTCGTTAAATTCCGATGACAGTGACACAGTGACCAAGCACTGACAAACAAAGATGTCGCACGGAAACATTTACGTTTTAGTTGTGCCATAAGAGCACATATTATTTCGCCAATGTCACGTAGGATGGAGAAATCACGAAGGAGATTGTTCGGTGCGGT
>DVXP01001112.1:0-16159 GCA_018235645.1 Junonia grisea | reverse complement strand
TAACTTTAAAATTATAAAAATAAATTTACACGTACACATGGGTGTATTACTTTATTTCATGACAATTTCGTAAAAAAGCTTAGTTTGTTACAAAACATATTGAAATATTATTAAAAAAATGCTGCGTCAAAAATGTGTCAGTGTACACGATTACCTCATAAATAAACATTTGACTCTCCAAAGTAGAAATGACAATAAGTATAATTGTTATCATATTACGTAAACTTATGTTAATGTAATAATTTCCTCTAACTCTAAAAACAAGAGTTAATTTGCCTCATACCATCACATTGTCGGAAATCGTTGACCCCTATTAACATTACCTTATTCACATGTCGCCCACATAGAGCCTACCATTTCATATGTAGGACTGTAGCTGCCTGACGCAGCTATACTGGCTTTTTATCTCAATTTCTTAAGTAATACTTTTAACATGATATGAACGAAACATATATTCGATTTGTATGTTTATTTCATACTAGCAGACCGCTCCGGCTTCGCACGGGTTTGATGAACAATTGAATATTTAATGTAGTATATGTTCACCGGAGACAGGCTTCCCAACAGTGAAAGAATTTTTTAAATCGGTCAAGTAATTTCGGAGTCTATACAATTCAAACAATAAAATCTTTCCTCTTCATTATATTAGTATAAACACACACATTGAACAAGTAAAGAATGAAATAAAAATCAGTAATATGTAAAAGATATACAATTTTCACACATACATATATTATTGACATTCTGTGTTTAGTGTTATCGATTTCATGTATAAGACGTAGATACTTCAAAGGGCACCTTCCAATGATGACTAACATTGAGGTTTAAGAATTGTGATAACATCGGTGCCATAAGGTAAAGTCCTTGAGTTGTCGCATGACGTAGACTCAAATAATATTATCGGTCGATGGCAGTGAAGGCGACTGCCCTAAAATTAGTATTGCTGTGCTATGGTGTATTAAAACTAGCTTTCTCTTCACAGATATGCTAAGGAAAATTGAAAATTACAAAAGTAAAACGAGTTTCTTAGTAGAGTTAGAAATTATCTTTAAAAAGTTTTAGAATTTTGATAAACTTTATATTTGATTTACCTATTAATAAAATAATTAACGATTAACGACTAGAATATTCCAAGCTTCATACTTCACATCTTGGATATAAGAACATTAAAAGTTATTCGTTATTGTCTTGTCACTCATGTACATGTAGAGCTAATCGGTTTTGTCGTTTACTTTACCTTCAAAACGTCAACGGTTCAAAAATCATTTGAACCGTAGTATATATCCGTTAGAAATTTTAACAGATTTTAACTGTTAATTTAACAGAGAATTTTATTATGGCGAGTATCCTAATAAGAAAATAAAAATAGAAAGAACACAAATTAAGAAATAAGGAATCTAACCCAAAAACTTGAATTTGAAGCGTCTAAATTGGTATGATTGTAGTGTAAATTGTAAAGTAAAATAAAAATAATAATAATAATTAAACCCAAATGAAGCATGCGTCGTTTTGGATGATATTGGACCCTTAGAGCTAGAGTCCAACTTGCGCTTTGCCGGTTTTTTATTAAGAGGTTAAGTATAACCTACCAGAGTACCCATATACATTGCTCACAAGTATGTATTTGTATACCTATATTAACAATAAAACCAGTATATATAATTATTTATAAACGTGAGCTGTTGCAGGTAATATTTATATTATTTTACCTCAATAAGATACCACTAATATTTTTATCATCTTACTGTTGAAAGCAAATTAATGTTCTCATGCCTTGCAAAGGCCACGATTGTGTGAGTTGAAGCTTATCAAAAATACTTCTGATAAAATCTATACATACGAAGAACTTCTATACAAAAACGTTAAATAGGTACTAGTTTCAATTATATGCCATTCAAATTCGTCTCTTGCCGTTGTCCTTCGAAAAATATAGGTACATATGTATCGAAGTTTATGTTTAAATACATTTTTTGTAGTAGTTACTGCTATTTAATATTCTTAGAAGTTGTTGTAGGATTTAAATTTTGCACTTGTAGCTTTTATACGAGAGCGGCATTGGGTGAAAGCTGATGTCGAAATGAAAGTAGTTCTGGCGTCAACACATAGGTCCGCCGTCGGTCGTGTTGCCTCGTCCATGTCTGCGCACGGCCGGTGTGACAACCTGTTGTTTTCTCATCATTTCACTCATTTCATATCTATGTACGTATATAAGCAAGTTTACAAATTAAAGCCGTATCGAAAGACGCTCTAAAAAACTAAACGATTAACGATACCCTGAACGATTTATAAAATCGATTCCAATAAATAAGCGTGACAAGCTATTTCGTTATGAGTTGAATTTATCCAGAATGAAGTTGGATATGAGATAGTATTGTTTTCACAAATTACAAAACTTAACTGTGTTGAAACTTAAGAAACCGCAGTATGTACTCCTATTGTGTTGCGTATTTGCGAAACAGTTAAGAGACGAGAATATACGTAACGATTAAACAAAGAGGACAAAATGAGTTAAAAGTGAAATTTTACTTAAACGGTATATTGATAATTATGATAGGTATATTCAATTATTAAAGTAAAATTTTGCTTACTTTTATTTAAATTATCTTTTATTTGATATTTTGATATTTATCAAGTGACCTTAATAACTAATTCCGTTGCGGTTTATATCGTGTTCTACAGACAAGCTGATCAAATGTCTAACAATCGATATAGCAATTACCTCACGGTTATGATATGTACGATTATTGGAAGTTGTCAGTGTTTCGATTATTTTTTAATCTAAGAATTCTTTTCATATTTTTACAATTACTGGCGATTTATTAATATCTATTTTCATTAGAATTATTGAATCGTTAGTGATAAAAATATTTCTTTGTAAGCTTATTCAGAGAAAATAATTTAGAAATGATTAATCTTAATACCACATAATGACAACAAACCGCTTATGATAACTAATCAACAAAATTGATTCGTCGAAAAAATATTGCTTAACATGTGTCATTAGTAAGCGAAATGTATTAGTATTGATTTTTAAATATATATTTTAGGTATTAATAATAAAATAAGTGAATATGGTTTTTAAATGTAGAGACATCGCGCGAAATTAAACAGATTGCGAATTCTAAAAACAAGAGCAACAATGAATCGCGGGCAAGAATCATCGGTATATATGCCAGCATTATGTCACGCCTTTTTATTAGCGTTTACTGCCGTTTATATTTATTCGCTGCTACAGTAACAGTAAGTTATTTTTGGAGGACGCACTCTTCTTATCCTCTTGTTGTACTAGTTGACGCGCAGCAGAAAACGGGTCATGGGAATCGACGACGGGAAAGTGTGTTTACCATTATCAGCGATCGCAAATATAGCATTTTTAAATATCGTAATCGATAATTTTCATTACATCAATTTATTTTTAAGAAAAACAATAATTCGTTTTGATTGACTCGATGTCTCCTCAAAGAGTCCTTATATCTTAAGCTAGGAATTCTGTTTTTAGTTATCGTTATTTATCGAAAAAGTTTAGGTATTTGTCGAAGACAGCCCTATTTAAATTTTATCATTTGATAGGAACTATGTGAGCTGTTGAATGGAACTTTAAACGGACGGCAAATCATATGAATACAATCTCAGTAAAAGTACATTTCAGTAATATTACATTTGAACACGGTCCTAAAATAAAATATTTTCATCGACATCTGCAAGATAAGATATTTAGATAAATAAAGCTGATATTTCCATACGCTGAGCTGTGACGACTGTAATTAAAATTATCCTAGAGAAACTGACGCAGCAACGTACTCATGTCACCTCTGACCCCTTAACTCTCATCTCATTCGCTTTATTAAAGCACTTACTTCACATTCCTTATCTCGTTAAAAGATACACAGGATTCGTTAATTACCTAATATTTTACATTGGTAGTTCAGTCTCATTGTAACTTACTTACTTTGTAAGATCTCTAACTAGCCATAAGAACTCCTACTCTAACTGGCCATAAGAAACGTTAATTTGATTTTTCGGTGTAAACTTGAAAATTATTATTTGAAGCCGCAGATAAAATGAATGAAACGTTTCAAGTAGGCAATCATAATTTATATTAGTGGCTACGTAAAATTACAAATAACTTCTTTGACTTATTGTTTGAGTATGTATGAAACAAGAGGTAAAACAAACTGTGCAAACAAAATAATTCAACATTCAAACGTTTTCTAAGTAACCTTTGCATACATGCTTTAGCTATATTTCATTTGAGTAACGTAAAGAAACTAAAAATAATTTTAATATCGATATGTTAAACTCACGCGATATTATGGCAACCGTCTAGAGCGGATTAGTCAACATTTACGATATAAGCGAAAACATTCCACAATCGTACTAGAAATCTGTTTTCATTACATTTTTTTACAATTTTTTTTCCAGTACGTGCCTGTTTATAATCTGAATATTGTTAATGCTTATTATATTCATTAAAGTCATGGTAACACCATAAGTTACCATACGACAAAAATGATTCATGTGGTTTGCTTGTCACTGCTTCTTAGTTCTTAGTCACTTTTAATAGTTACAGTTTTAGTTTTTTTACGTACCTAATATCTATACTACAAGTACTAAGTATGGATTATGATATTAATATTATCACGTCTCCTTCTATTTTTATCTTTTTTGTTTACAACAGTTTTTGTACGACAAAGATATTCAAACGAATCACCCGTAACAATGTTTTTATTTTTATCTTTTGTGCCGATAACGTTAAGTTATCGACGTTGTGTTATCGCGTATGCTATCTTTTAGAAAACTACTCAATTATTATTAAAATATTTAAACGTATGGTTAGAAAGGAAGTATATATAGTCTGTAGGCGGTTAACATATTTATGCATAGTAGGCGGCACAGTGGTCGTTTTTGGCCTAATACAACAAGACTGGTATTCATATGAAATATTGCAGTTTCGAGACTGAATTGCGTCATTCTCATATGCGTGCGCCCCGAACACTCATAAATCGCCACTTAAACTACAATTCTCAGTGGCTAATGATTGGATTATTTCTTCACATCAATTCAGTTGGCGTTTGGAAAACTAGTTCTACTTTTGTAGAGCTAGCACACACTGAATGGGGAGTGCGGAAGAAGTAAGGTGTGTGGTAACGGGAAGTGCATAGTGACGGTGCGATGCGGTCGTTGACATGAAATCCCTATTTGCCAACGCTAGAGTAACAGTTTCTGTATCTATTAGCTTATGAGAGTAGGTCTTACAATGATGTTTGATATATTTCTTATAGTAGGTATTTGTTATTTTATCTGTTTTTACAATCTTTATCTCTATGTCCGATGTTTATGATCGATGAATAAATACTATGCTACTATGCAATACCTAAATGTGAGACGCAATTATTTTTTTACAATGATTTTTTTTAATAAGTGTACCTATTATTATAAAATGATTCAGTTCAATGTTTAGAATATACAAGTTATTACTTTAATTTGCTATACGTACTTTTAAAATTATCTTATTGTTTAGAAAGTTGTCCCTTTCCAGGAATTGCGTTAATTTAGTGTTGTAAACTATAAAATTCATTCATACAACACGCATGTTATCTTTTTTATCACAGTCGGCTACGCGCGGAAGCATGGTCGCTGAACAATCGACGTTTTTTCGGGTGCGTCGGCAAACGTACCCGCTGACCCAAATGTTACCTAACTATATTTTCACTTTACGCGCTTGTAACGTCCGCGTCGTTTCTAAATCCAATAATAATAAATATTACTTGTTCTGCCGAAGAAGGGAATATTATGAAATAAACGATGTAATAATGTAAAAGTTTACGCGTGGAAGGATAGGTATTTATTTAACTATTTAACTATTTCAGTAATTTTTACGATATACATACATACATATAGGTATATAAAACTACAAAGTGTTTAAGTGAAATGTTCGAAAACGGGAATAATTAAGAAAAATACAGTGTTATCATTGAATAAGTAAAATTCACTGTCTTGAATACACACAAAATGATTTGACATATAGATCTCATAAGCTACTCGGCTTTGTTCACGTGATAGATGAATTGATTAATGCTAGTTAATATTATACACTCGTGGCGCCTCCACCGGTGACAGCGGCGCAGTGATACCTCCCATCACAGTTTTAAATTAGATCAAAAACTGTGATAGTGATATTTATTGCGGCGCCAGTGCATTGACTTCTAATGGCCTGCGCACAATGGGGACAGTACTTCTTTTCAAGTTAATTCATACGTAGCTAATTTCCAATACGTTGCCAGTCGATGGCTTAGCCTTAAAGTGTCGGCTTGCCCCAAGTTGATATAAATTGAGAAGAGGGAAAGTATGAATTCCAGATATAGTTACGAGTACATGAAACTTTAAACTTTTAGGGTGAATTCACAAAGACTAATGCCTACAAAGTTCAATATTTAAAGACTAAGTACTGGTTTTACTGGAATATATTTTAATGTAGAGGCGGAGAGCAGTAACGATTTTTTGATGGTTTATGACAATACTATCTACTAACGACCGTCAATCCAACCATTAACAACGATTGTTTGGTTTCGATATCCTAAGCTTTGGGATCTGTATTAACTATATTGTGACTCTAATTACGTACGAATTTACGTTAGGGAAAAAAATACATGCTGTCTTTAGTCTGTGCAAGCCATAATACGATAAGGAAATGATTCACATTTCTTTCACTATTTGTCACTGATCCATTTTATAGTTTATATTAAATCAAATCTAAATAACGAAATAAGTTTTTGATTAACTTTTGGCTATCCGCAGTTTTGCTTAAAGATCTTTAATACTAGAAAGCTTTAATTTGGCAAGAGTATGCATATCTATGCATAAATTAAAATCATTCAATAAAATCTATTTAATTTTAGAAAGTTTAGTTCAAATTTTATAAAAAATTACTAAGATAAATATATTAGTCGTTAAGAAACAGGTTATTTTTAAGCAATGTTCTATTGAAGTCCCCATATTATGATGGAAAATTACGGAACCCCTCATGCGCATGGCCCGAGTGCGTAAATCTCAAGTCCCGTTTAAACAGAACGCTGTAAAGAGACATGGTATTAATGTAATAATAGTGGCAACTTCAATTTTAGTTCCTAGCATTTAAAAACTTGGTCGTTGATAATTAACTTTAAAGCCACTCCTACACTGAAGTCCTCAATGCAACAGTTTATAGACATTGATATGTCACCGTAAAATTGTGAAAAACCGTTAGATTTGGCAATCTCTTCAGTGAGATTGTAAAGTGCCGATGTATTGTGAACTCCATACAAAAGTTAGGTTAGCTTAGGTTAGGTATTTTTTTTTACTTAAAGCGAGTTGGGTTAAGTTGGGCTAGAGCTTATTTAATAATTAAATTTAAACCTAACGTAACACAATATAAGCAATTTAAGTAATAGTTTGTTACATTTTACAATCTTTCGACGGTTTATAACCTCGCTAAGACATATTATAATCTAACGGTTTTTACAATTTTACGGTGACAGATACGATTATTAACAGAAAACAGAGAGTAAGAAGAACTGAGCTTTACAGAGTGCCACCTGTACCTACCTAATAATACTATCGTAATATTTATGTTACAGTATGTAACAACGTGCTCAAATTTTTTCTGTTACATTACATTATTACATTTCCAGTAAGGGATCACCATCAATTGTAGTAGAAGAAAAGCACTAACAATTCTTTCGTTATATAATAAGATAAATATATAATACTGTTAGAACGTCGAAACAGAATATTTATGTTTCGAGTAGATAACTGGTATATTGTTAAACGTTGCAATGTATGCGCAAGTAGTTTGTCTGAAGGTTGCGTCCGCGTACGTTGTTTAGCGATTGCTTTGTACTGTCTTGGTAGAAGACATTTTCACTATTTTGTATGAGTACATTGACAATAACAAAAGTTTGTACGAAAATATGAGACAATTTATGATTATAGGAATATTACTCTGTGAATTCTGTATTATTTAAGGCCATAAATTTTTAACGTTCTGATGTTTGGTCACATGTAAAGCATTAGACTTTTAAATTATTTTTCCTAAAATAGACACAAGCAAACCAATTTAACATGTGTGCCAAATTTTAAATTGATACCAATTCGATTGAACGATTGAAGGAAGTAATAAAATCGACTTTAATTTAACTTGTATTTCAGCAAATGCAATGATATAAACATAAGTTGTTTAAAGTCTGTTAAATAGGTAAAAAGTCCATAGATAGGTATTCAAGCTTGCTTTTATTTGATATATTCAAATGCATATGAGGCAAAAAGCCACTAATTGAATTAAAGAGCAGTGTCTTTAAGCGGCCATGTTAACTATAATCGATAGATATTTCTAGTAACAATTGACCCTACGGTACGGTCCGTGTCTATGCCCTAGTGTAACAACTTTGTTCGGAAATCCGGCCACGTTTTGTTATTTAGAGCGAAACTTAGTCGTGTAAAAGCGTTGATGGTCAGTGGTCCCATTGATAGACGTCGAATGGCGGCCGCGTCCCATACGTATGCGCGTAGGCACGCCACTTTCACCAGCAGACGGCACGTCACATGTGACATCGATTTTTGTTCCCATTTAATTTTAGCATCAATGAAAGTTTCGACTCTCACGTATATTTTTGATTTCATGTGGGTATAATAAAATTTCACTACACTCGTAGCAAAAATTTGTAAAATATCATTTAACCCATATCAATGTAAAAATGTACTTAGTACTTAGTATTTTAAGTATATCTCATAAAATTTCTATATTTAACATTTATTAAATAACAATATTGTGATAAAAGATTTGTCCTTGTTGTTACATTCTTACGTCATACTCTAAGTAGAGAGCAACTTTTGATATATTCCGATATATAAATTATATTCCGATTGATATGTGTCTATAATTTTCACATATAAGCGAATAATATTCGACAAGAAATCTGGTTTTAGTAATGGTTTATCATCGATTGTTAGGAATTTCTTCAAACAACACCTGCTTATGAGTGTTGCGACAACTCTATCGCGCCGGGCGGCGAGCTGCGCGGGCGCAGATAGTGTGAAACCGGTTTGAGCGCGAGGCGGCGGGAGGAGGCTTCGGACACCGTTGCCCTAGTGGTACCAACGTATTACCGCTAGTTATTTCTGTTAAACATCCATTATAGAAAATTTACTGTAGAAAACAGACCATATAATGTTTACAAATAACCGCTCTTGATTGTAGTGATACAACTATTCTTTGTAAAAATCATCGTGCCATTGTTTTACTTCATATAATGACAGAAAGCATAAACAAGAAATTATAATCTCGTTATGTAAATAATTAGACTTAACTATTCATAATTTGTAGCTCTACATGTTTTAACAAAATGTAAAAATATTTTATCCGTCTTTGATTTAAAACTCATGTATAATTTGTTAGATTACACATTTGGTGGAAAAATATACCTAAACGTAGATAAAGTGTATATTATTATGGTGGGCTTTGCACCGTGTTGCCAACCTGTACCTACTCATAATTTAAAACAATAAAGATTTGAAAGTGCGTACTCTTTAGTAACACTATGATTATTTTTTATACTTACGGTCAATGAACAAATCGAACTTCATACTTGATACTGAAGAAATTGCTAAAACTAAAACATTGTTTTAAAACATATTTTATAGTAAATATTTATTATTATAACTAATAGTGTAGAGTGCAGATAAGAATGTTTAAATGATAATACTGTAAAATACGAAGGATTACACAATTAACACATTATCATTTAGATGTTAGGCCATTTCTAAAAATTATACGTACATCTCTACTTCAATAGTATCCGACCGTAAATCGAGACTCGCTCAAGTGAATTTAGTCATTCTCAAAGGAGAAACCAAAGGGTCTGTCAAATTTGAATTGTTAAATACTTGCTACAGAGTATCCAATACAAACATTTTACGTCAATAATGACAAATACTTTAGTACGACTCATATCGCGTGGCGCTAAATGTACAATCTTGTTAGTGAAGTGTAAAAACTTCGCTTGAGTGAGTCTTGATTTTTGATCGGAATAGCCTTACTTACACATAGGACATAGGTATGTTGAGCACTACCTATACTCAGTTTCACTTTACTAGCCTCATATTAACAAGGTAAATATAATTAAGAAAATAAATAAAAGTGTTTATCATACATTTCGTTATTTTATAGAATGAATGGTTCGAAATGGACAATGATTATAAAATACTTTTAATTATCTCTTTCCTTACAAATTCCGGACTAAACTGTTGTAAGAATACTCTTGTAGTACATAATAAAACCAATCAATTACTTTTTTACTTTTGCGGAAGTGTCAGTCGGATTTTTTTTCCTGTGTAGCTTCCAGCCACTGAACTGCGGTAAGGGACTTCGTTCTTCGTTCCCATACAACAAATTTAATTAAATAACAACAAGTTCGTGACCTTATTCACTAGGGTATTATAGTCCCTAATCTCATAAGTCATAAGTAGTTATGACTAATCGTAATAGGATATACGTAGAAATTAATGTTTTGTAAAGGTAGAGCGCAGTAATCAATAGTACAGGTTTTGTCTAGACTAAATTTCTGTTACGTCTAGACGATTTTATTCATTTTTTGATTATGTTGGTTAGTCAATAACGGTTTGATTTTTTATTACTAGAATATGTCTACAAATAATTTTATCTTTAATGTTCCCAGGAAGTTGAGAAAATTAGTTATAAGCACAGACATTGAAAATCACTATACCTACTTTTAAGTATTTTATAAAAAATATCAGAAATTTATAACATTTAATTGACCAGTATAGTGTATATGAATTCCCGGGAAATCCGGGATTGTCCCGGTATTTCTCGTCCCGTCCCGTCCCGTGTCCAGTAATAAAGCGTTGTCCCGGAATCAAAAAATCTTTTTTTTTTGCTAAACAGCTAAATTCTTGTGGTCCTGGTGCGAAAAGTCAAATCCTGGACAATTCTGGCTAGTAACTTATGTCTATCTGGCAACCCTAAGTATATATACCATATAGTTATATAAATCTTAAAGTGAACAATCATTTACATCTTTCATAATGGTAGTACATCCATATTATGTACATACTCGCTCTTTATGTGTATAATCGCTATTTTTCACTATAATGCCAGTAGCATGAAACCCGATACGTATAAACAATTGATAAATATGCAAATGCATACCGCGATAACGTGTATATAATTTGTCTTATAGGCATGTTTAAGGTACAAAAATACATAAGGAGTATAAAATTAATTAAACACACAATATAAAAACAAAACAAGAAATCCAATATCTGTAATACACGGGCGTATCCGAACACAGAATAAATCCTAACTGCCCCTCTTTTTATTTTTTTAAAGTCATAACTGTCACATGTTGACTCCTATTCAGCCAAGATTCTCTAAGACTTGTTTATTTTTCATTTCAGGTGTTAGGCATTCTGTGTATGTCGTTGGGTACCCCGTGGGCGTCTGCGTGGTATGTGTTCGTGGCCGTCACCGCCTTCATCACGACCCTCATGTGGAGCTTCGTCTATCTGCTCAGCATCCGAGAGGCTCTCAAGATACCCATCAATTGGGTACTATCAGTAAGTACCTTAGAATAATTGGCAAAAAATAAAAATAAAAATAAATACTTTTATAATAATATTATTTGCCTTGAAATATGCTGAGGTTTAAGACAATGATTGTTTTTTGTTAGTCTATAAACTATAACGAAGTGTATTATTGAAGTGTCTTTTTGTGATATAAAATTAACATCATTTTATTCCTATTTATTAATGAGATTAGTGAACTAATTTTGAAAGTTTTTTCAATTTTCATATTCTAAAAAGTAACTTTTAGGCTTTTATTTTAGTTTTTAGCTTTTATTTCATCAAATATTTTGGACTCTGCGCAAAAAATTAAAACCCATAAAAATCTTAGTTGCGGACGAACTTGCGGTCAACAAGGAGCAGATGATAGATGTACCTGTTCTAACAATTTATAATTGTATCTATTCTAGGAGCTCATCAGCACGAGCCTCGAGACGTTATTCTACCTCATAGCCTTCATAGTCATGTTCACATCGGTGTACGGCAACTATGGGCGCAACGTAGCAGCTGCTGTAAGTTTGACATTTATTTTAAAGTTACTTTTTTATATAGTAACAGTACCCATTTGTAAATTCAACCGACTTGAAATGCCTGAACACGAGTCAAATTACAATTTGTACAAGTCTGTCGAAGTAATCTTTGAACATAAACGCAATGCATATGAAGTTATAATTGACGAAATAAAAATTATATCCATTCGTCACCTTGTTCAATTTTGCAGCATTACTTCTTGTGCAAGTTCGTTTTGTATTAACTTTAAACAATTTATGTTACAGGTTTTCGGTATCTTCAATACCCTGGCGTACGCCGCCAGTTCATACCTGCTGTATCAAGAGCACAGAAGCAGCGCAAGCGCGCCAGCGGCGTGAGGGCCACTCCTGCGCAACGGAAGAACAATATTTGTTGTTAATTTTATTTTACAGAAATCTTTATAGTCTATTGTACAGTCGTTTGATTGAGACAAACTTTATTTGACGAATTTTTGATAAATATAATATCATGTGTACCTAATTATTGACAAAATATTTACGTATTATATATTAATTTTAAAAATTAGGTATTTTTATATTATATAAATTATAACAAAATTAAAAGGCCATAGATAATTTTGAGAACAAATTTTTTAAAGATAAAGCGTATTTACCTACTTGAATTGCATATTATTTTGTATTTTCGATCATTTTGTGTCCATATTCATATTATAAAGAGTGAGTGGAGTTTGATTCATAGGATACATGGGATATGTTCGAGGGCAAATTTTTACATTTATTATTATGACTAAGATTTCTCAAATATCACTTGTAGGATTTATTTAGTAATTATTATCGGTGTACACTGTTCTTTCAAAGTAATTCTACGGGCACTTTGCACATTTTTGATATATGATCGTAATTATTCCCTTTACAACTAGTCGAATTTCTTTTATAAACTCGAATAACTTAAAAATGTAAAGTCTACATTCTTCAGAACTTCTCAATATCGTTTATTCTAAGCGATTCTTAAAACTGATCGATTTAATGGTTGTGACATCTTTAAACCTTGATATTAATAATTCGAATTAAACTAACGTCCGGAGAAAATTACTCTTTTGTATACGGTGCAAATTAAGCTTAAAACATATCATGGGACATAATTGACTGACTTAATGATGGACGTGACTGAACATCGTGTCAGACTCTGCAGCTGAACGTATCAATTTCAGCAGAGAAAGAGATTATTTTCACATGTTACGTCATCAGCGAGTGTAAGTTATGTCCTATAATATGTTTCGTGCTTTAGACTTTACACCATAGTATTATACACCTAATAATATTTTTATATTCTGTACTATAGTGGATCAAACAGATGTGTCAATTGTTGTTAAGTTATGAAATATAAGTTTTCATACCTAAGTACCTAATATTAGAATGTGAGGGTTATTATTTACACAATAGCTTAATTAAACTAATATAAAGAGTTAATAAAACACGTGTTAACATATTTTTTTGTTTATTTTATTTATAATTTAAGGATTATTATTAAGTTAAAAAATGGAAATACATCGGAGGCAAAGAACATGTTTAATTACACATGTTGTACATAGTATATGACACGCTTCGCAGCGCTTTGTCATTGACACTCTTGAGAGATTTAAAAGAGTCATGTACATATAAATCGAACTGTAAGAAATGTTTCCTAACAATAATAATGTTGTATTTCGCACGCATGTGTGTTGGGTGAAGTCGTCTTGTCAACCTGGTAGAGCCCTAAAGACCCAGGAATATCACCGGCGGTAGATACTCGTAGGGTCATTGAAAAGGCCCTATGTCCAGCAGCCACGTACACGTACATTATACAAATATTAGGATATTTTATTAATCAAGCCCACGCCCAATTAAGCCCACAATATTCTCCATTGTATCATTCGGTACAAACAATTCAGAAATCTAACGCAAGGACTAATATTGCAGGAGAAATCATCGTTCACTAGACAATTATATTTAAGATAAATTTATGAATTCAGGTCGGTCAGTCCTAATGCAGTTCGAGTAAGATATATTTTTACAAAAGAGACAATTTTTTTTATTTTCAATGTTTTTATTTTTATCAATTAAATTAATGTCGATGAGTTTTGGCCGTCATCCTCTCTTAATTAAACGATTAGCGTATCGAAATGCATCATTGATTCTAGCGTCCGACAGTCAAGTTTTTTCCTCCTTGGCATTGTCTAGGAGAGTATCTTCAATGTTATTTGCTTATTAAGGAAGTAGATAACAATCACTCTTTATAAAATCTATGAATAATGACATGGGTATTGTTGTTTCGATAGATTTTCTTTAATGAATATAAAATATTTTCATTTTTTTTCCATTATCAGGTTACACAACTAGTTTACGTTTACGTTAACACACATTTACGTTTCATCACGATGTGCTTGTCAACGACAGGGTATGATTAATGAAAAACATTTTTTGTGAAATATTTTTTAAGCAATTTGTAGATAATTTCACAGAAGGGGCGTAATTTTTCTTGTACAGTGTCATATAATAATAATAAAAAACTTGAATAATTTATGAATAAAATATAGGAAAATGACGGAGTACTCGTTTAATTCGTCTCGTTTAAGTCGAGTGGGTACTTTGATATTTTATGTAGTCACTAGGGTCTGGTGATGGAGCAAGATGGTCACAGAAACTCAGTAAATTAACGACATCACCCCATCGGGTTTGGGTTCGTTTGATTCGTTTTGATGAGTAAGTACTTTGGTGCTAAATGATAACCAGGATAGTTTGGTGTACGAGATTATGTGACTCCATCTTTAGGAAAATTTAAGTTTGTTCGTTCGTTTGTTACGAGGGCTAAATAGTACAAAAATAGGAAAAGTTAAACATATAAATAAAACTTTCTAAGAGCAAGCTTTTATTACTTTTTAATTAAAATAACTAAAACGGTAATTGTTCTTTTATGTTACATGACAATGTAACACGCTTTTAATTTTAAATTATTATTTTATAACTCTTTAGTTATTTTAATTAGCAAGTTTTATTACTTGCTAATTTACATTGCGTTTTTGTTTTAATTAAGTAATTATTTGCAGTTATTGACGACGCTCACAGATTCGATTTATATTCGGAACGATTGTTTATTTATATTGTTCTCGTGTTTCAGCTGTAAAATTTACCTCTTTATTAGGAATAACTGATAATGATCTTTACCCTTACTACGGAAAGTAGGTGGGTACTTGGACGGTGTTTTGTGGCGTCATATTGTGAGTTTTGAGGTGCCAGACAAACTTAGAGAGTAAAATCTTATTGAAAAACAAAGTAGATATGAACAAAATGTATGAGAAGCTGGGGTACAAATAATATAATATAATAAAAAACCTATTATTAATAAAATTATAAAATATCACAAACAAAAAAAACTTTGATGCTGCATCTATATTCAATCCTTGGCCCAATGACTGAAAGATTGAAATAATTCTTTTTGCGCTATATGCTTATCGAAGGTTATCTAACATAATCCTACGACTCATAGGGGCTGAACAGTTACCATAAACACATCTGGCAAAAACGTACCGAACACCGAATGTAATAAACAAATATGGTGGTAAACATTTTTTAGGTTTTCACTAGGTTCACCTGGCTGACTTCCGGATCAACGCTATCTCGCTGTTTGGCGTCCACTCGCCGTCAAGTGATGCGCCGCGGTCACCGGTCACCAGTGACAAGCTACTAATCAATGAATAAACGTGACGTGGTCAATGACTGGATAAGGCGTGGTTCACAATTTTCGAAAACGTGGAGCTGCATACCCACGGCGGATAGTCCTCGTGTAAAGCATGCGTGGACAGCGCGCGGACCACTTGGAACGCTTGCGAGTAGAATCGCCTTTCGCGCGTGGACAACTTACGAATGAGGCGATATTGTAACGCTAAAGAGTTGACGTATTTTTTTTTATGGGATAGGGCGGCAAACGAGCTGATCACCTAATGGAAAGTGAATGCTGTCGCCCATGGACATTTGCAACACCAAAGGAGCTACAAAATGCGTTGCCGACCTTT
>DVXP01001111.1:0-16168 GCA_018235645.1 Junonia grisea | reverse complement strand
AGCATTAAGTCCTCCTTTGTTCTCTTTTTTTTTTTTCTTTATATTTGTTACTGCTGTTTTTTTTCTGTTAATGTTTGTGTACAATAAAGCTTTTATCGATCTATATTTCATTTTATGCTACAAGTACACTTATGTGGTGTGTTGTGAGCGTGCCGCGCCAGAAGTTATTATTTTTTTTATGGGATAGGGCGGCAAACGAGCTGACAGCTCACCTGATGGAAAGTGAATGCTGTAGCCCATGGACATTTGTAACACCAAAGGAGCTTCAAAATACGTTGCCGGCCTTTTAGGGGAATGGAGGGGGAATAGATGGGGAATTAATGGGGAAGGGGTGGGGAATTGGGCCATCGGAACCCTCACTCACGCGGTGGTTTTCAAGTTAATCAGCAGGGCCATTCCTACCAACTATCGAGGCTCACTCAAGTGAATGTAGTCATTTCGCTCATTCGGTCTGTCAAATTTGAATTGTTAAAAACTTGCTACAGAATGTCCAATGCATACATTTTACGCCAATAATGACAAATATCTAATATAAAATGATAAAAATCGCGTGGCGCTACATGTACAATCGTGTGAGTGAAATGTAAAAAATTCAGAAACACAATCCCGCGTGTCGTGTCACTGTTGCATTTTATGATATTAGGAAGAAAATGTCAGACTATTTTATAATTATATGCAAAGAGTGACAAACGCCCTAACAATGTTAACGGCAATTAATCCGACATATTGGAATTATAATCACGTCATTAAATGACATTTAAGACAAGTCTAGAAGTTAAGCACGTCAATCCTTTCACTGGAAGATAGCTGACGTTATAAAGAGTTACATAGGTTACTTTGTTTATTTATTATTCCGTGTTATTCCACACGTGGGGAAATAATATTAAATTTAAAAATGAAATCAAAAATTCACGACCCAGCGGGATTCGAACCCGCACCTTCTGCCTTGCCGGGGCAGGTGCTCTAGCCAGTTGAGCTATGGGTTGCTTCGCACGCTGTGTCGAAATTCTTGATCTGATGATGAGAGACGGTCTAAGCGACCGTGGTGCCGTCTATGGAGGAATCTTTGCAGAGTTCCTAACCATTCAAAGATTCATTTAACATTGAATTCTTTGACGAGAGATGACACCATGCTATTTGAAATTGTTGAAGCATAATAGGTTACTTTTTTTCGAAACACGATTAGGGTTTCGCAAGGAGAATTGAAAACCTTTAAAATTATTTAACGTGGACGAAGCCGCGGGCAGAAGTTAGTATTTATATAAACGCATTACCCTCTCCAACGCGGTCGAACAAATCTATCTAGATTTACAAACAATTTCACCACACTGATGTATAGGTTTCATTTCACACACATAATAGCCTTTTTAAGATCTTATCTAGCGCACTGAGGTCCATAAAAACTACGATAAGGCTCTATAAGGCTAAAGTAACAGTTGCTTAAAAGATAGCTGCAAGCTTTGGTTTTTTGGAGATCAAAGATAAATTTTTTTGACAAATTGTGGATCTATTTTTTGTCGATGGTTTCAGATGGAAGGTTATGTTTTTCGAGTGTATTTATATATTTATCTTATTAATTTAACACTACATATTGTTACCTTTTTTTGTCTGCCAGGGATCTACGACATTTTCTTTAAGTAATCGAGAGCACTCAAACTCAAAAATGTAAAATTTATATGTCGTTTTCTTAATCTACCACCAGTTCAGAATGGAGTATATAGTCGAGAAGAACTCGACTCGACTCGACTGTAACTCTTTTAAAATCCATTTCGTAAAAAGTTTTTTCATTTACAATTTGCTATACCTTGTCATAAAATCAACGCCCATTATTTCCACATATTAATATGTTAGTATTGTTTACTAGTAATCGCAGTACTGAATCACACAGGCGCGGTCCGAAGGGGGGGGCACAGGGGACATGACCCCCCCCAAAACCATACATGTCAAAGGAAAAATTTTTGGTGGCGAAGTAAAAATGCAGATAAAACATGTAAAAATCTGCAATTTTCAATACTCACGGAAACATTCTAAGTGACTTGTGACCCTCCCCAAAATTTGAAGCTGCGACCGCGCCTGGCTCCAATTAAACTTTTAATAAGTTACAAACATATTATGTACCTATGTGTATTTATTAAACTTTATATCTATTTGGAAGATATAAAAGAATAAACTATAGTATTGAAAACTGAAATGAATCAAAATGAAAAAGTATCAAATCATCCATTTTGCTCATTAAGATAAATAGCACGATTTATGTATTTAAAAAGCTCTTTATGATATACTCATATGTACATAGAAAAAAACAAGTAAATGTCCCATTGCTGGGCAAAGACCTCCTCTCATTAAGAAGCTTAATCGTTGCTTCATTTTTTTTTGTTTCATCACATATATTTTTATTTCAAAACTGTATTCTCGAACAAGGCAAAGATCAAAGCAAACGTCCTCACAACCAAAAAACCAGTAATACATAAAAAGTAGAACAAGTTTTAGTATAAAAAATAATATAAAAAATATGCTCGAATCATTCATTAAAGTACACCGTGCTGTCATAATATTCGTGTCAATAGATTCGATAAGTTTAATCACTGTGTATACATTATACTTACCACTATGTATAATGTAGTCAGGGTATACCTGCCTCAGAATGTGTGGATTGGAAATGGTATGATTAAGATTTGGGTACTATTTTGATAATTTTAATGTTTTATTTTTAGGTGTAAAAGAGTGTACTAGAGGTATTTTATACAGATTTTTTAAACAAATTCTGTAAAAGTTTATTAATAGGATATTTTATAAACAACACAAAGCGAAAACAAATTTTCAAATCAAATAGCCTTGTCCTGTGATTTCGATTAATCAAAAAAATAAACATTATCACCTACACTAATTTTAAATAACTGAATTGACTATTCAAAAAACTACATAGAAATCTTCGTTCTTGTGACGAAAATAAGAGACTTAACAATTGCAAGAGCACATAAAAATTTCCAAACAAAGATTTCCAAAATGCATTTATTACGCAGTTTCTGCACTCTCCTAAATAGTCGACAATTTTGACTTCCTTTTTTTTGGAATAGGGCGGCAAACGAAATGACAGATCACCTGATGGAAAGTGACTGCTGTCGCCCGACATTGTCGACATTTCCATCCTTTAGAATTTCACTGACGATATGCCACTACCTCTAGCAGGAACACACATTAATGATATCATTTCCATACACCATGGTCTAAGGTGTGCAACCAGCCCGCGGTCGTTGACCTCCGATAATGAGTAGCGCATACTGATCCGTGAATGAGTCTTGCGCTCCATTTATTAAAGTTAATGGCAAAAACTAGTGTTTGATAGCACTTATGGACCGACGTCATTCAAATTATGTACAGCAAAAAATGTGTGATACTTTTTATGTTGATCTGTTTTTAGGGGTCAACGTATCAATATTTATAAATTTGTGTTGATTTATTACTTTAAATATTTAGTTAGATTATAATTCAGCTATTTAATTTTTTTAATAAAAAACTTTCGCCAGTTTAATGTTAAGTTCGGGAAATTTAATGAAACAACTTTCGGTATTTTTCAGAGTTAACAGTCATATCTCCGACATCTAGGTACTTCTGCAAGCGATCTTTCATTCTATCGTTGAATTTAGGCACAAATATAGTCTCAAGAAAGTCTTAGAGAAAATTGCGAGATAAACCATAGCTATTTACCTAAATCATTTTCGTAACTCACACAAAAGATAAGAAAAACGAAAAATCATAACCAAAGCTTCCCGAGAGACGTTCTGATAAGGACCTTAAAATAGTTCTGTAATAACACGGAGGAGCTAAACTTTATCTTAATAGACCCTACAATACCGCTGGGACGATTTTGATATTCTTTTGTTAGGAAAAGAAAGTTTTTACGAAATTGTAACATGTAACAATGATTGGGCCTGAAATATACGTGCTATAAAATAATTAATTAATAATAATAATATACGCAAGATATATTAATAGGTAATAATAAATAATAATAATCTATGCAAGAAATGCGTGCAGACTTTTGCATCTGTAAATGTCATATGCATTTGACATTTTGACATGCCAGTCGCCAGATAGACTCTTATTCACTGCTGGCTTGCTATTAGGTACTATAGGTAAACTTCTAGCACGTTTCAATTCGATGGAAAAATAAAACCATAAAATTATATAACTTAAGAAAATCCGTGTACAATTTTTTTAATATAACACAGGTACAAAAAATGTAAAGTTTAGTAAGTTAGAGGATCTTATGGTAAAAATTACGTCACAACAGAAATTCAAACATAGCAACATAGTTTAATTAGTCGAGCGCCTTGGACGCAATACCTAAAGCGTACATCCCAACATATCCATAGAAAGACACAACTGCATACTCTAATTAATTACTTAAATATAATCTGTGACTTATTTAAAAATGTTAAATCATAATATAATCTTTATTTTCTAATCTTAATGAACTATATTTTTATATATGCTTTTGGGAAGAGGATTAAATTGCTTCGTGTTGCCATTTTATTATATGACATTCAAATTTAAATATCGTTTGCTTAAAATATAAAATTACGCGATGTAGGCGTTTTATAAACAGTTGCATTTTTCTCAATAGTACAGTGTAATACTCAAAATTATTTATTATACATATATATTACTTATTTACATATGGTACATTTATTTCTTCATATTATTAAAAAAATCAAAAATTCGTCTATACCAATTGATATTATAAAAAAAATTAGATCGATAGATCAACTTTGTTTTCGTTAATCGTAATAACGTGACGTTTACCCATAAAATTATTGGCGAAATTAACATAAAGAAGAAATTTCCATCGCATTAATTCCGCATTGTAAATCAGGGTTTACAGACCTAGGAATATGTAAAATACACCTTCCTAGCATATCTAAATAGTCGTGACCGACACATTGTGTGGTCTGTCTATCTGTTCGTGGATCTTTTTCTACGGAACCAAAAATAGACATCACGGTAGTTGAAAATACTTAGGAGCTGTTAAAGTTAAACCAGGAAGTTAAAACGTTCTACTAACCTTATCTTGTACTTACAACAGTTTAGTTTAGAACATGACAGACAATTAGATTTTTCGTATAGTTATAAATAAATATGAAATACAAAAAGTATATATATAAAAGTAAATATAAAAATACGTAATACTAGAAGACCGTCCCGCCTTCGCGCGGGTATTCCTAACTTTTTTGAAAATTTATTATAGCCTATGTGCACCCGGAATTGTGTAGCTTCCCAAGAGTAAAAGATTTTTATAAATAGATCAAGTATTTTCGAAGCCTATTTAATTCAAACAAAATGTCAAATCTTTCCACTTTATAATATTAGTATAGAATATTGTATTAAAAGTTGTATTCCAGGTTGGACTATACTACTTGCATTAAATGCAGTGGATGATGATTATTATTACTTATTTATGCCTATAATATAGGGTTATGTTTTATAGCCTATAGCCAATTTATCTGCCACTTATCTGCTTCGATAAGAGTGCTGTTAAATTGGAAAAAGATTTTAATTAGATCGGTTTTTAATAATTCTTGCTAAGTATCTTAAAAAATTTTGGTTCGACGAACTGTATAGATATGGTAGCATAGGGACGTACTTAATTATAATAAAAAAGGTAATTTAACTTTTTAATTCGCGAACGAAGTTGCAGCTAAAACTATCAGTATCTATAAAATATACATTTATATGTAAAGAAAATAAACTACATTTTCCATAAAGAAATAATATAAATTCAAGTCTACAAGGCGCTATTGCTTAGAAAATATTCTGATCGAGCCTCGTTGTGAACAGAAGTGCTCATTAGTGGAGAAACCATCATCATGTACTTTAATGGTCAACTTTCGATTTTGATGGTGTTTTTGCCGTATATTTTACTCATAACTCGTTGCCTTACAAAGTAGATATACTAATTTTATTTACGCGAAAGTATCTGTTTGTTTATAGTCATTAAAACCATGTTTATAGATAATGTGAACTTTCGAGGTTGGTATGAAATTATAATATCTAAGAAGATATGAGGTTCCAAGCATCTTTGGCATCAAAACTTTGTTATTTTCTTTTTTCAAATAAGGCGGTAGATTTGACCAGAAATAATGTGCATTTCCATATGTTTATGTTGCATTTCTTTTTCTTCCTAGCATTTTTCCCGGACTTAACCAGGGTCTGCTTTATTCTAGCCTAAGTTTTTACAGGTTACTGATTTTTACGCAGAGCAATTGCCGTCTGACCACCGCAACCCAGTTGCATATCTACTTGATAAAGAAAAACGCTTCTTTCTTCAGCACCGATTTTAATCTTTACTTTAATTACTTTAACATCTCTTTGACGACAGATTTTTCTTGTCTTTCTTGTAATTATGTTCTATAATCAAAGACTTCTCTTATTATTTTTTTCCTTTCTATTACAGGGCTTATTTTACCCCAAAAAGCCTCTCAACTTACCAAATACAAAATAAAAGAGTTAATAAAATAAGGCTACAATTTTCTCAGCAATTTACGATTGAGAGCAATTATTGTTTGAAAGTCCGAACCGTAACTCGATTCAAGTCTGTCCCTTTTGTTAATTGCTGCAGAATACCTACCAATTATTCCATTAAGCTCTAGACAGTTCCTCTACCTCTTAATTATAGCCTGTCGGCTTTATGGAGGCGCGTTGACACCCTTTTAAAATATCGTTTAAATTAATTAATTGCTTCAGTGCATTTCTGTTAGTTGGTACTTGGTAGGGACTTTGCGCTTTTACTTGGTTGTAGTAAGAAACGCACCCAGGGTCTTGGTATATTCTACTAATAGTCACCGAGAAGAGGAAGGAGTCCATTTTTAAAAGATTCATTATCTTTAAAAAATGGGTTAATGGCTAATAAGCTTTATTATTTAGTAATATATGTTTGTGACTCGTACTGTGAGTGAGAAAGAAGAACGGTTAATTCCCTTTCCAGTCGTTCTCTTGAATTTTTCGTCTGAAGCAGCCATCGCTCAATATCAGTTAACCCGTCCTTGTGTTCGCTGTTTTATAAATTACAAATGATTTTGGCTTAGATTGTCACATTTTTATAAACAATCAAGTGATATCTAACGTTGGTATACAACCTCGCTTAACTCGTTTAGAGCTATCTCACTAACTCCTAAAATGTTTAATTCAAACTGACGAACTTTAGCTTTCAGTTCAGTTCAGTTTTCAGCCTTATATTGCAATAATAGAGCTTTTTTGTAACATTCAGCGAATAAAATATTCTGAGCCAATTTTAAACAGTTTGACAAATGACACATACAGGACAAGCTTGATAGAATTTCCTTAAATGCCCGTATTGCTTTGAGAATTGGGACTCCTCAGAGGGAACAAGGAAAAATGATCCCTATTACCACACAATAGGGTAAAAAATAAAGGTCACGTAAAAATTGCTACCCCTTACGCGATCCAACCCTGAATTTTAAGAAGATGGTGGAAATATTCACTCTAGATGCGCCCCATGTTTGCATACTTGAAAAATGACGAAGATTTTTAGTCGGAATTTATAAAATGCATACATTTTTCTTTTGATGTCAAATGTGAAAGGTGAAATGAATTTGTCGCTTTCGCTTTACGCAGTTTTATTTTCAATCCGATTCCCAGAGCAATATCTTAACTGAAAAGGAAAATTTTCTTTAATAGTCATCTTTAAAAACAACCTGGCATTAATTTCAGTTGATTTTTCCTGCAGTGTTTCCTGCATAACGGTTTTTGTTATTATAATATCTTAAAAGATCTTGAGGCATTTTTAAAACAGTTTTTTTAAGTCTTTAATAAAATAGCCATTTATTTCAGTCGTTTTTCTTTCTGTATTTTACGGAATATCTTCATAGTACTTGAGCCAGTTTATTGTTTTTTAAATTTCATGTCTTATTAATGGTATTCCGTGTAATCTTAATCTAGGCCCGAAAACTCAGAACTTTACGGCATATCATGACCCTTCTATATACTAAAAATATATACTAAAAAAAATACGTCACAAAAATCAATACTTCACAAATAAAGATGACATGCAACCTTACAAGTTTATAGTACGAAATAATGTTTAAGAGATTAAGCACGTTTTGCCTTTTCTTGATAGCTATATCTTACCCTGTTAAGGTATTCGGGTAACGCAAACCATGCGTCGATTACGGTCGTAATGGTCGCGTGAGTCGAAACCGTAATGTTCCGTGGAAACAAATCTGGTTGTTAATGATGAATAGAATTTAAATAGAAATTATGGGTTTTGATCAAATGTTTGGCGAGTATTTGGACAAAGTTTGGCGTGGTTATAGATTACGGATTTGTGGTCAAAAGTTTTGCCGTACCTAATTTATCACATGTGGGTATCGCAAACGGATTCTGGCAGCCATTATGGTCTCAATGACCGCGTGAGTCGCAATCGTAATGGGGTTCCGTGGAAACAAATCTGGTAGGTAATGATGGACTTCACATAGAAAAATTAACATAGAATGTATGCTTTTGATCAGCCGTTTGACGACTGTTTGGACAATGATACGTGTAAATAATATTTAGATTAGGGGTTATTGGTTAAATATTAATTAACGAAGTATTTATTTACATATAAACACAAAAATCCTTGAAACAAAAATCGTGAAACTTGACGACTTCTAAAGTAATACCGAAAATAAACAAGAATAGAAGTTTCATCCTCACTTCTAGTGATTCTCGGATATTAAAGAAACCCTTAAAATCCGGTAATGATTTTTTACAATTATTTGCAATATTTTATTTTTAAATCCACACCCTGTTGTTGCAACGATCGGGTTCCTCGTTAATTATCAGGATATCCTGTTGTTTTACACAAAAAAAGCTGTATTTTTCTTCTATTTATAAGACACATCTTTCTAAGAGTCCTCTATAGAAAACTCAATTTTACTAGCTCCAACCTTCTGTTGTACCCATAACATAAACCTGGCGCCTAATTTTGACGTTTGGTTCTTCCTGGATACACTTTGTTGTTTGTTGAATGTTTACAGCCTATAAGAATTATGAAAGTTTAAATGCCTTCAAACCAACTTTTCATTCAGACCAATAAATTTAATTGAAGTATCTATTTGTATATTATATTTATATCAAAATTACTTTAAATTTTTATGTTGCTGTCTGACAGTCTATGTTGTGTAATTTTAAGGTAGTTTAGGGTTCCGCAATAAAATAAAATTGAAGCCCATGAAAATGATAACTTCAAACGAAGGCTTTTTCATGTATTATCATATCTCACTATTACCATACATGATACGTGCGTTACAAGTGGAACAACCTTGGTAACCCAACTCGTCCCGGCAAGGTTGCGCCTGCCCAAGGTTGCTGGTCACTGCCAGGAGTCCTGACGTAATATATAATTTATTATAGCATATGGTTGTAACGTATTTTTTTTCTTTATATGTTTAGTTTTTAATTCGTTGGACTGAATATTTAATGTCTACTTTGAGCTTTGTCTTCGGGTAGCTTAATGAAACGACATAAAAACAAAATGTCTCTATTCGATCTATGAATAGGTACAGACCACTTGAAAGAATGTTAAAACTTTATACTCTTTATATATATATATAATGAAATATAAAAGATATAAAACGTTATAGTAGCTAATACGGGCCTTTAGAAAAAGCATTAAATTTCCTTTAAAATTAAAATACGTATAGAAAATAACATAGGATGTAAAAGTCATAGCAGTTTTTTTTTATTAACGAGGGAATTGAATCGTTTCAATCATCGTAAATCTGACACGAAACTTTAAATAGACAGCCGATGATGATGTGTCCGCGAAAATAAGATTTTACAGTAGTTTCTCATTACTGTAACACGAACACCACGCGTTTTATCTTTTATTTTATTTATCACACCAAATATTTGCTTATGAAGGTATATCACTTCTAGTTTAATAAAAAGAAATCAGACGATTCAAATCTATTTAATTTTATCGCATAATTTTGCGGACGCTGTTCACCGATTCGACAAACAAAAACTTCTCAAACATCAGAATTAATAAATCGTTTCGAGTTGTTATATTTCAATGTGTAACAATCAGTAAAACCAAGTTTCCAAAAAAATTCGCAGAAATATTATTCCACACACATCTATTTCATACTTAAACTAAAATAACATAATCTAATAAATCTTTTCTCCATCATTTCAGCGCGTGCGCACATTCACAACATCACTCGACGAGCTAGCGTCTCGTGTGCAAACAGCAGAAGCTGCTCGCGCATCATGGCGAGCTCCTGGCGACGCGAGAGATGCGCGCGCGCAACTCGACGCGGTATCGCGTGCGCGGGCGCAGCTTCCACCGTTGAAGAGGCTGGTGGATGAACTAAGAGGCCAGGCCCAGGCTATGGCAAGGGATAACATACAGCTGCCTGAACACTTGGTGGCGAGGCTCGAGGATTTGAATACCAGGTAAGATGTTGGGTATGGCCAGGACTTTTTGTAGGGACACAGTACTACCGAAGGAAATTACAACTTTCATGACTTGGCATACCTTTAAATGTTGGTATGGAGATATTATCATCTGTCAAACTTTCTCTAAAGTAATCTATGTAGAGTAACAGAGTTTAGAAGGAAGAATAATAATGCTACAATGATTCATTGTGCGCCTCTCGATTTACAACTCTCGTAATGTATCAACATGTGTCGTCTCATAACACTAACAAGCCGTCATCGTCGCTCGTGATTCTCCGAATCACGTACTTTATTAATAGGACTATTCATCGTAGGTACTTTGTACAATTTTAACGACAGAATTAAAGTCAACACAAAACCTCAACCTGTTGCTGTAAAAGCATGAAAGTTCTACAGATGCTTTTCATGAATTTAAAGTAATACAATATTTAAAATATGTATACATTTTTTAATTCATCCTCTAATAGGGCAATTATGTAATCACTCCTACTAAGGGTTTACAGTACTAACTTTCGTCATGATCATTTCATTTACCCTGAAGAGGATGACGTTTGAAACTTATTAGTAGAGTTCAGGCTTCGAGTGATATAACCTTATAATACGAGTAAGAACTCTCAATGAAATTGAAAAAAAAAAACAGACCAAATAAAAATTCTTTTATACTTGCCCGGAGTAGCATCCATACTTAATCTTGGATGTCCTGAAACTTATAAATGAATGCCTTTCCTTTCAGAGTATCTGGTTTAAGCGCCGGTGGTGAGGAACGCGCACGCCAGCTCGCTGGAGTGGCCAGGGACGGTGGAGCGGGAGCGGCCCAGGGCTTCCTGGCCGGCTCCGTCCGCCCGCCCTGGGAACGAGCTGTCACACCGGCCAACGTACCTTATTATATTAAGTAAGTACTTTACCATGGAATTTGGAAACCTTGATATACTCGTATGAGGTTGCGAAAACAACAGGACCTAACCAATTTTTGGTTGGATTTTTATGCAAAAGCACGTAACAATATATTTATTTTTTGGTTTGTTATATTAAGAGTAATGAAATTTAAAATACGTAACAACTTTTTTAAAGTCTGAGAACAGGAAGAATTTGACTTTTGTATATCTTAAAATTACAACCCTAAATTATATAAATTACTTATATAGGCTGTTGGTGATCTCGCAAGCTCATATAATAATATGATGTTATATGGAATCTATAATCTTATATTTATATCATGAATAGTTTGGTAAATTTCAAGGTATCTTTTTGTATATGGTGATGTCCTTTGTGATAAATGAGCAAAAGTGAAAGCTATTGAAGCCAGAAAAATGAAATTGGCAGGAAATGAGATTTGTTATGGATCCCCTATACATACATTGTAATTTGATTTAGAAAAGGATAAACAGAGCGTTAAAATCAGTGTACAAATACGAGTATATATCAAAGTCGTGTTCTGATTTTAGTGACAAATAGAATGTTATAAGGCTTACTAATTTTATATCCCATATACTATATCCCATATTAATATGTTCAAAGTATCTTTTATCGTTAAACCCAACATATATCGAAATATTAGATACCCATTTGCATACCCAAGAAACTAGCGATTATTTTATTTTATTTTCAGTCACGAACTCGAAACTACGCACTGGGATCATCCGAAGATGATCGAGCTGATGAATTCCCTGGCTGACTTGAACGAAGTGCGCTTCTCCGCTTACAGAACTGCCCTCAAACTAAGGACTGTGCAAACTGCTCTTTGCAGTAAGTTAATTTTTGCTATCCATTTATTGATAATAGGCAGGCGAGGTCCGAACGGGGTATCACATCCCTCCAAAACCATATGTCCAATGAAAACTCATTGGCGAAAAAGTAAAAAAAAAGTACTAAACTAACTAAAACTTACGAAAGCATTCTAAGTTACTTATAAAAAATAGCACCAAATTACTTGTCAGTTTTTCCCTGACCTCCCCAAAATTTCAAGCTGTGACCGCGCCGGTTAAAAAGGCTTAAAGGCATGTGGATACTCTTGGCCTAAAACTTCTTCTACTGTACTAGTCTTCCGTAATTTCTGAAAGATAGACCCTTGGATATTTCAGTAGATATAACATGAAAAATTATGAATACTCCAATAAATAATAGTGCTGGAGCTTAAACTTCATCTTTGTTTATGAACAAAACATAATTCACAATTTATATATTCATACCAAGCTCATAGAATAAAAAGTTTGAACAAGTGGCATTTTATTATAAAACTCTGCGAGTGTCACTATAAAAGCAAGATACTTTTACTTTATAGAAATTTTTCGAGCGGTTTCACATGAGCAACGCCGCCGTAACCGCAGCTTCTGTCACTTGATACGCTGCAACAAGTTTGTGCCTGCGGCTAGGAATAGCAAGTGGTTATATCGGATAGACCACAAAACCTGACGAAAAATAACCTTTCTTTTTTCGTTGCTATGCATTGTATTGATATGGGACTATTTTTATGCTACATACCTTTAGGCTTATTTTGTGCCCAATTTTCTACGCTTTATACTGTTCATCTCTGACTATGGTCTGATATAAGAGTCACGTTTCTTGTTGATTCTTCTCTACTAGAAACTACATTCAAAAGCATCAACCATCATCAATAAACCCATTTGAAAAAGTATACTTTTGAGTTAGATTATATTTATTTTCCACAACTTAAATGATGGCATCGAATTCTCGAAAACTTCTAATAGGTTTAAAATAACACCGTTCGTCTTCACAAAAGATTATTTCCAAGAGTTTAGTCTTATTTTATTTTTTCAGTGCACATGCTGCAACTGCCCGCGGCTTTGGAATCCTTCGATTCTCATGGACTGCGCGCTCAGAACGATCGCCTCATCGATATTCCAGACATGATCACCGTCTTAACATCTTTATATGAGGTAAGTTGAATTAGAAAAAAATAAGGTTCAGTATCGGCATACATCCTTACTTTATATTGTGAGTTTGCGCCACTTATAGAAGTCTACAGTGTTTGGAGCAACCGTAGCCTAAACCGTAAATTGTAAAAGATCGAGTTTAAATCCTATAATAATCGCGAATTGCACTTTTTCCAAGATTCCTCTAAGCCTCCTTTGTTTTCAGGTCATAGCCGCAGAAAATCCAAGTCTAGTAAATGTACCCCTCTGCCTGGACTTGTCGATCAACTGGCTGCTCAACGTGTACGACAGCCAGCGCACCGGACAGATCAGGGTGTTGAGCTTCAAGGTCGGGCTAGTGTTGCTCTGCAAGGGCCATTTGGAGGAGAAGTATAGGTAAGTTTGATTAGTCATATAGTTTAGTGAATGTCCCACTGCTCCTGGACTGGTCGATCAACTGGTTGCTCAACGTGTACGACGGCCAGCATACCGATACCTGACCGGTGTGCTGGCCGTCGTACACGTTGAGCTTCAAGGTCGGGCTGGTGTTGCTCTGTAAAGGACACTTGGAGGAGAAGTATAGGTTAGTTTGATTAGTCATATAGCGAATGGCCCACTGCTCCTGGACAGGTCGATCAACTCGGCTCGTAGCCCGGTGTTGCGGACAGAATTTTGTGATTATTTGTACATACTTTAATGTGGTGTGATCTAATCCTGTATAATATTTAATAAGATCTCTATTCAAATTAAAGTTAGCACTCATATCTTTTGATTTGCTGCTAAGTAATTAATTATTATTAACCAATGTTTGGGAAGATATAAATGTAGAAAAAATGATTTTTTCCAGGTATTTATTCCGCTTAATTGCTGACCCATCTTGTCGAGCTGACCAAAGAAAACTAGGACTACTTTTACATGATTGTATACAAGTAAGTACAAAAGCAGCTCTTCAACTTTTAAACTATTCCTAACAAAATATAAATCTTCAAAGAGTATCATATAAAACATATATCCAAGAATATAATATTCACAAAAACTGCACCCAAAGAAGTTGATACTTTCAATATTCACGTTAATATTATTTATTCCTTTACCAGGTTCCAAGGCAGCTAGGAGAGGTAGCGGCTTTCGGAGGATCAAACATTGAGCCCTCAGTGAGAAGTTGCTTCGAGCAAGCCTCAGTCGCCACCAAGGAGGGCAACAGAGGAAGCACTTTAGATAGGAAAGCAGGTAAAAATCGTACATTTTTATTAAAATGAATAATGACGGAAATTATATACAAATTATCGTAGCTATAATTATTGACTAACATAGTTCATTCGAATTTGACTTATCACATTTGTAACTTATTAGCATGTAATGCTCAGATACAGAAATAACATCGTTAGAAGAATTTTGACACATGTATCTAATATGCTTTTAATAAATTGTTTCACTGCAAGTTGAACTAAATGCTTGTACTAAAAACTATTCTCAGTAGTTAAATATTAATAAACTATTTCTGTACCGTTTTGTACAGTTCTGAAACTCTTACTGAACTAAAATTACTGGAGGCCAAATGCTGCTCGAAAAAAATGTACCAATTTCTCCAAAAATATCCAAACTAATTTTTACCCCAGGTGAAAAAGAGAAAGAGAAAGAAGACGCCAAAGAGAAGACTCTAGAGCGGGATGCTGACGGTCAGCTCCAGTACATAGAAGCGTTCCACTTCCTCCAATGGCTACAAAAGGAGCCACAGTCCATGGTGTGGCTCCCCGTCTTACATAGACTTGCGGCAGCTGAGAGCGCTAAACACCAAGCCAAGTGCAATATCTGTAAAGAATACCCCATTGTTGGGTTTAGGTAAGAACCTGGTATTATTAGTATTTCTTTTGAAGAACTTGCCTAACCAACTATAAATACATTAACTTTTGAATACAATTTAAATACAATAATAAGCAATATTTTTTTAATAATTGTCGTATGGATAATACCAATGTAATTTCATTTTTCTATCAGAATGTTCTTACACATGCAATCAGACTTAACTGTTTGTTGATCTTACCTACAAAAACAGAAAATATTCACGTTCCATCTTACGTAAAAGAATTTTAAAGAATTCGACTTCTTCAAGTTACAGAAATGATATAAGATAAAGATATATACTAGATTAACTTGTTAATATTTTCTTTTCCAGATATCGCTGTTTGAAATGTTTCAACTTCGACATGTGCCAGAAATGCTTCTTCAACGGCCGTAAAGCCAAAAATCACAAACTGACACATCCTATGCAAGAGTACTGCACTGCTGTAAGTCCAAACTTTATCGTCATAACTAGTAATTTTGCTAATGTCTGAACTGAACTGAAGTGTTAAATCTTGCGTTATCTCGGTTTATTTTAGTTAAGATTAAAAGCACTAAGCCACTAATAGTAAATGGACTAGAATGTGAAAATTTAACTGCATGCGAATATTTACTACAGAATTTGAAAATCTGTAATTTTGACCATTGATGAAATTTTAAATTTGCTCGAAATCATGATATATTGAGTATTGAATATTGCAATGTTATATTGCAGACGACATCCGGCGAAGACGTGCGGGACTTCACAAGAGCTCTTCGCAATAAATTCAAGTCAGCGAGATACTTCAAGAAACATCCTAGAGTTGGATACCTCCCGGTCCAGACTGTGCTTGAAGGTATTGTCCCAAATATATTTACTAAAAATAAAAATTGCCATGACAAAATAACCGAACTTATCTTCTGACTGATATGGTTAAACATAAATTTAAAATAGGTATTTTATTTTAAGACCTCACTGACTGTATGTTTTTTAATTGGATTGTTTTTAAGTC
>DVXP01001110.1:0-16193 GCA_018235645.1 Junonia grisea | reverse complement strand
AAGATCCATAACCTGCTCCCTATTAGGAGAAGAGGCCTATGCCCAGCAGTGGGATATGTACAGGCTGTGTTACGTTTTTTTTTTTAGACGAATAACAAAACTCTTTATGATCTAAGATCCCGATATAAGACAAATTACACCGAAACGTTAATTTGATGAAACTTGTTTTATTTTATATTTAATATGTCAACAAATACATTGTATATTGTTTGCCTGAAAAAATTCAGTCCAGGATATGACTAATAAAAAATTAACATTTCAACGGTTTGATTATTACATAAATTCAATACCAATCGAAAGTATGAAGCCCACAAAATTTATAAACGTTAGGCTGCTTATTCTTTTCCAATCACAACTTTCGGGTTGCCAGGTTTAAAAAAGGTAAAATCGATATTAAGATTTTGCTCCGGTCTGATTATTGAATTAAACTGAATGAAAATGAAGATTATTCATTATGTACACGGTAGTTTATATTTACAACTGTCAATCGCAGCCAATTAATAGATTTTCGGGTTTTTCCTATTTTGTTCTATCAAGGTATACATTATGTTTTTACTATTACACTTCTGTGAGAATTAAACAATTCAAAATCGATTGCCTTGTCTAGATAAAGAATAAATTGATTAATATAATATATGGTTAAAATTCTAGAATATGAAGGCATTAGGTACCAATCAGTAAATACCGATAAAATTATATCCTTGTACACTAATTTGTTAATTGTTAACTTACATATTTGTTACGTTGTCCACTAATCTTATATAAGGAAAGATTTTATTGCTTTTTAACCGACTTCAAAAAGGAGGAGGTTATCAATTCGATCGGTATTTTTTTTTTATGTATGTACACTGATTACTCTGAGACGGCCGGCCGATTTTGACAATTCTTTTTTTGTTTGAAAGGGATTACCCCCCTCCTGTGGTCCCATTGCAGGGATATCAGGACCTGATGATGGGATCCCGGAGAAATCGAGAGAACTCCTCAAAAATTGTGGGCACACCTATTGCGATTTTGCGATTATTTTTAAAGTATCTCGGTCATTTGCTCACGAAAAGTAGCATTTAATGAAGTGGGACTGATGATGAAGACCAGAAATGGCGACCTGAAAATTTTTAGTTTTAATTCGTTTTTTAAATAAATAATTAACTTATTATTTCTTTGAAATTAATAGGATCCAACATTACTTGAACTATTAGGAAAATTCTTTCACTGTTGGGAAGCTATCCCCGGTGAACATAAGCTGTGTTAAATTTGCAAAATTGTTAGGAATAATGTATAGGTCTGTTCGTTTTAAATAATTTAGCAAGTTGTATGATAATATTCGCAAAGGTTTGTGAAGGTTTCGCTTTACGTATTAATACACATATAGGTGAAACGATACCTATAGATGAAAGTTACTTCCTGACTTCAATTTCACCAAAGATTTCACGTAAAGTTTAAACTTCATATTTCACAAGTTTTAAGTTTAATAATTAATGAAAATGAATTGATCGTTCACAATTCTAGTTCGTCGATGTAAATTCGACATTTCACAGACAGATAATTGGGACAGCTCCGACAACTTTGAGGTTTAACCAGTTTGCAGACTCGGTCTAGGTCCGAACTATTTGGTTTGTTTTAATCTAAATGTTCGAACTCCATGTTACGTAACCGTTAGGCCCTTCTCTCACGAAGCTACTCAGATGCTATGCGACAGAGACGCAAACCGTGATGTCTTACTGTCTGTATGACGAACGAATCGCCAACGCGTCGCGTCGTATGCGGAACTAGCTGAATGTGTATGACACTAGTATGAAACGCGTGAGACACTAGTATGAAATACTTGAGAGTTGTTTCGTAAGAGAAGGGCCTTAGGGCTAGCACCTAGAAATTAGGTATATATAACAATTTGCCCTTGACGTATACCTACTGGTATAAGTACTATTGATCAGAAAATAATTTTGAACACGCGAGACACTAAGTTCGATAGTATTATCAAATTACTTGTACATAGCTATGACGACTACATACTTATTATTTTAAAATATAGCATAACTAGGTACAATCGGTAATACGTATATCAAAATTCAACAGAAATAAAGTCGGTTTTAAATACATTTGAAAGTCCTAATAAAAATTATCATTATAGTAAATGATATATCAAATGTAACTAGGTATCAGATATTGGTAATATTATAAAATAGATAATTTATGTTTAAAACCAATGACAAGTGGAATTAATTAGAAGAAAAGGTTATTTCTTGAATGTTAATTAACAATAATAATAATTAGAGCCAACCCCGAGATTGAAGGCTCCTAACGAATTGAAAATTTTCAGTAAATATACTTTAATTTTATCAGCACCTTTTATTAAATTAATTTCAGTTTTATTACAAGAATGAATATTAAATTTTAAAATAGGTACCTACCTATAATTAATTCATTAAAATATTGACTAAAATATTTTTAAAGTGTAATTTTAGAATTTATAAATTTAAACGAAAAATTCGTGTATAAAGTGTGGTTCTATAAACTCGTTGGTAGGGCTATCTTTATCACAAAATATTATAAACTTGTAGACGCAAAACATTGTTCTGTCCAATACCTATCTGCGCTAACTACCTTGGTCTAAATGCCTCAAAAAGGGAGTTTTCTCAATTCCACCGTATAGGTACATATATGTTTTTATATGTTCACGGTTAACTTCGTAGTTTGTGAATTTATTTTGATGATTTTTTCTTAAGTAAATTCTCCAACGGTGGAACTTTGATAAGGTGACCAGGATCTGTTGATAGCATATCGGAGAAATAGAGAGGAACTGTTTAAAATCGCAGAAGTCTAGTGCGTTTACATTTTGTATTTATCATAGATAACTTTTTTATTTTTTACGTCCATCTAGTAGGTATCCCAAAACTCCAATAGGTGGCGCCACAAAATCGCCAAGCTAGGTAGCCCAGGAACTATAAATATTAAACAAGGATCCTTATCCGAGAAAAAAAAAACGACAGTAAGGACATTCCGTCTCATGTGATACGACAAGACAGATTTGGGGTCATTAACCGGCTGCGGGTTGATTTATAACCCTACTGTGGAAGATAGGCCGGGGGGAGATTGTTGTTTCAGTACCAGTTAATACAAAAAAGTTCAAAACGTCTTATTATCGAATTAGTTTGTTTATACTATTTAATTCGTTTATTATATATTATACTATTTAATTAGTATTTTTTAAGATTTAATAAGAAAATAGTTAACAAACACTTCATTCGTTAAAACTTTGTTTATCTATTTATACAACCACCATTCGAAGTTGACAACTTAGAATACTATTTTAATGCAATTAACATGTTTGTTACCATTATACGTATTAAATATTCTATTAAAAAGTTGAGCTCATGGTACACAATAGTTTAGTATTTAAATATTACGAACCCGTACGAGAATGGCTCAAAACAATGCCTAACTACCTACACCTATATATTAACACCTATATATTAAACTTCTATTAACACGTGTGTGTTCGACCACGTTCTAGAAGTTTCCATTGATCTGAGAAATATTTGCACACACCCTGTACACAAGAACAACGTGTGTTTGATAACTTTACCTCAACTTATATGAGGCAATACATAAACATGCAGCTATACGAAGAACACAATAATATGAAATCTTTCGAGAATAGTATGTATGTATTTGTACGGTTTCTCTCATTTCTTCAATCATGAACAAAACATCAGATATTCAGCCAATTAATTCAGCCGCTAAACTTGTACAATTATAGCTGTTATTATTACTATTTGTAGGTATTTGAAATTTCATACGGATACCTTTCGTTCAATGAAATAAAATTTTATTACATTATTGATATTAGATACCTACGTTATGCTACATTAATATATTTAAATGATTATTTAGAATTGAAAAGAATATTAATACCTGAGTATAGAATTTCATTTTTTTATTCCATGTTAACAAAATATTTGTATTAATGTAGATACTTCTTAGATGGTTCCACAATAAACCCTTCTTCGATATTGACTCGTTTACGCTTACGTTTCCAAGAAATGTCTAAGAAAATTCGAAAATAAATGCCCGAGTTATTTTCTTATTTGACATTGGATAAATCCTTTTATAAAGAGAGAATAAAAGCTATAATGAGTTTCGAAAATCTAACGTCATTGAGATAAAAGATTCTTAGTATTTATGTGTGCCATACTGGAATAAACTGTAATTTTTCTTTAATTATTTAAATGAAAGATAACACAACTTTCTATGAGCCGCAGACGCCGCAGTATTTACCGTTTGAACCGCTAAAACTGAATTCAAGTGATTTGTCAAGTGACTATTATTTGATTGCGACACTAGCGCCATTTTTTCATCAACTTCGACAACTTCTTTTTCATCGATTGCAAAGTCGTCGATATTTGAGTCGCTCCGAGATTCGTGGACCTCAAAGAAGGGTTTTTATACGAATAAAAAGGATTAAATAGGATAATAATAATAAGGAGAATAAGGACTAAAAGATTTTTATAACAATTTTATTCAAACAATCCCGACTGCGTAAACGTTTCCCCGATAGGTAGGCTTAATACATTGCTATTACTATTTTAATACAAATTGCCAAAAATCCTACGTATTCATAGTCGGGTTTTTAATCATCTATATCTATACTAATATTATAAAGAGGAAATATTTGTTTGTTTGTTTGTATTGAATGGTCTCCGAAACTACTTGACCGATTTGAAAAATTCTTTCACTGTTGGGAAGTTACGCTATCTCCAGTGAACATAGGCTATATTAAATTTTTAAAAAGTTGGGGGTTACCGTGCGAAGCCGGGCCGGTCTGCTAGTATATATATATAAATGAATTGCTGTTCATTAGTCTCGCTAAAACTTAAGAAAGGCTTAACGGACCTATGTTATTTTGGTCTTGAAATGTTCTTTGAGCTCTAGGGAAGGTTTAAAAGGTGAGAAAAAATCAAGCAATTGCCGAGAAACCTCTAAAAACATATTTTTTATATTTCCCATAAAAATGTTCTAAAATTAAGGCAATACTAAGTCTGCCGGGTCAGCTAGTTTATAATAAATGTTGAATTTCATTATTTCATTACTTTTCGTATTTCGACTAAATTAGAATGTATTAAAAGTTTATTGACTGCATAATATTTGCGACGTTGATTGCGGAAAGTATTGGTTTACATTTCAATCAGAATATTTATGTAAAGGTTACTTTAATTAATTATAAATTAATCAAAATGTAAATGTATAAAAAAGTAACTTTTTATCCATGTAAGTAGATACATTTAAACTCGGCTGCAAGATTTTGTTTGTGATAATTATTTCCTAGATTTTTTTTGATTAAGGAAATAAAATAAGTACTTGCTAGCTACCTACTTATTTCAAAATATTTTCGATAGGTATGTTAATATAAATTTTTTTTTAAAATAATTTATAATCCTTGACTTAGGGCTATTCCTCAGCCCTAAATTTTAGCCCCATCCTTTTCTAGAGCCAAGCCATGTCTCTTGTATGTTACATTTTTTGTATACTTACTTATTACATAACACAGTTGTTACCTGCGGCGTTTCGTGTAGATACAGCAACGTAATATCAAATCAATAATACAATTTTACAAATCAAAAAGTTTAAAAATGGGTAAATATTGAATAAAGTCTACTTTAAAGATTTTTAAATATACAAAAAATATATAGGTAAGTTGTATGCTTAATATGGTGCTTATATTTTTTATTTTAAGTTCAGTCGTACAACTAATAAGTAGGTAACCATCCAGAAACTTGAACCTATCAAGGTTACTAAATTTAATCAAAACCATAAAATATCACAGTGCTACGAGTAGCTGAGTTAGCCCAGTGGCTAAATGGAATCGATTACAACCGACGATCACGGGTTCAATTTAAGCTAGCATATCATTTAATAACGTTGCAATCTTTTTAGGAGCAGTATGGATGATAGATACTACATATTCTTTTCCATTTCCCAAAAAAGAAAAATAAATAAGCTGCTTTTATACTGTAGGTATGTCTGTATCAGACCAATAATGGGATTTTTCAAGGTTATACAATAGTAGCACAACGTCATTACAATGATTACGTCACAAGAAGACCTAAAAGAAAAAGTCTAACGGCGGTTTTTCGAATGATAGTGACGTAAGCACAGACGTCCCGCTAGACATCCAGGCGGAAAATCATGTATTCAAATTATTTAGGTCAATCGTTAAGGTCTCCACGAATACTATTATAAAATATTATATTTATTCTGTTTTATATATTGATTGCGTCGTAAAACATCGCTATTGTTAAATAGCTAAGACGAAATATGATAAGAGATATCCGTGACATGTGCGGTCATTATATTATCTCAGTTCAACAGCTTTTTGTTGTATATTTAATGAATATTATATTAGAAATTAAATATACTGCGTACTCTTAGTAGTTTTTTGCGTGAGAACAAAACAGTCACCTTTATAACTTTGTTTCAAATTCACGTTCTCACTGCTGGTTAACAGTTATTTTTTTTTTCAATTAAGAAGATAGTTTTGAAAAAGTAAATTAAAAAGTATTTACTTAATTAAAATGGAAGTACATAGGTACCGTATGATCCTCATTAAACAACAGTAATAAAATAAATAAAATATTCAACGGACATACCTACAACACAACCAAAATATAAGAACGAGTACAAAAATGAAGTTGTAATTCCATATCTAAAGGCAATATCGAGTAGCTATTGCTATAAACGAGGATCGTGACCCGTCTTTGATCAAGGATTATTGTTTGGGGGACCTTGGCCCCCCTTGAAATGTTATTGTTGTTGTTGAAATCAGATACTTTGGAAGGGAAGAGGCTTCAGTCTCCTAGCCCTTCCTTCTTCTGGATCCATTAGTGTAGCATGGTATGATATATAGTTGGTAGTAAAGTAACGGCCTGTAAATGCCCCACTGCGGGGCAGAGGCCTGCCCTTCTATTAAGGAGAAGGTTAAACGCTTAATCCACCACGCTGCTGCTTCGCGGGTTGGCTACTATACATATATTATCCTATAGTAGTTATAAACAAGAAGTAGCTACGTATTTTAATCGTATAAGAAACCCACAATGTTTGCTGTAGTATGTTTCAAATACTGTCATGAGATAAAATTAGTGAGATAAAATTTGAATATTAGTCCACGCAGTAAACTCATTCACTTAATTTTAAAACAGAGTTTATCGTGATAAACCTTGTAACTATTAGTAAACCTTGTCAATTGTGGCAGCCGTCGGATAACGCACATTAGTTATTGTATTAAATTATCAGTAAATTGTATATCAGAGAATTAATGAATAATTGTATACAATACATAAAACGAATATTTTAATAGTAGTCACAATAACGACGCGCCAATCGGTAGCTGCCTAATGTTGCAGTACTCAATTCTGTCGCATTGAAGGGTCTTCTATTTCTTTTTTTTTATAAATTCTAAAGGCATGTAGTTGAAATGTAATTGAATTATTTTTTTAAGGAATTCAACGGTATCCATAGTTCTACATTTTCAGAGGTAGTGGCAGTACTACCACCACGGTTGAGAGAAGACTTTTCAGTCGTTTCAAAATTATATAGTTTTATTTGAATGTGTTAAAATCGCCTAGTGCTAAAATAATGGAAGGACTACGTAATTCTGACACGCTTAACCTTTTGACTCTACCACTTTTCCCTATGGGAAGGCGAGCTTTCCACAATTTTTAAATGATTTTGGACGTCTAATAAAATATTCAAAAAGCTCTTAATTCTCATTACAATATTTCTAAAAAAAACACAAGTGTTATATCCGGCGATAGTATAAACCATTGTCTTATGTTAATCCGTCGATGAAAATGTATTTATTACGAATACTCTTTGCATTAATTGTTAATTATTATGATCGCGTAATTATTAAACATTATTTTGGGTTTTAATGGCTTTCATTGTCAATGTTATAAATCTTGTTTCTAATTAAAACACTGAATAAAATTACATCTATGAAGAGTTTACAGATAATTTACTAGGCGATGTTTAGGTTTTGTCAATGGAGAAAGTTTAAATGTACCTAGTCCGATTTTTTACGTAACTTAATACGAACAAAAACTCTACAGTTTGAAAATAATTGAGCCTCTACTAAATTTTTTGAACACTTTTTTTGCTATATAAGCTAGGTGCTTACGATTATAAACGTGCTCTTTTATTTATAGTTTATATTATATTTTTAAAGAAAGGCATAGTCATTTCAATAGTAATGTATAAATACAAGTTTTAATAAACAATCCCAACCAATAGCTAAGAGGCTTATAAAAAAAGTATTGATTTCGAACCATTAGTGATTATGCCTTGTGTAGCCAGTCTACCGTGAAAGGCTAAAAGGGGTGTTTAAGTAATTTGCGGGCAGACCTTTTGGATGGGATAAGGGTTACATTTTTTCTTATATTTGCTGCCAAATGAAGGCAAGAAAGCTTTAGACTTACGCAAGACACAACTAGGCGTTCAAAAACGGATGTTTCTTTATTATGTATCTTTGAAACTTTTGTTTTAATTTTTAGGTAGTTATACTTAATAGAAAATAAGCTTTCTTGTCCTATCATTCAAGAAAATCAGAATTTTTAATATAGAGTAGAGTGTAGGAGAGAGAGCCTAATTCAGCTGGATAACCACGACCAGAAAAAAATACTAAAAATATGCCCTCGAATATAATCTAGTAGTGTAGTTTATGACGTATAAGTCCATCCATAGAATTTACGTCATCATATAAAAACATTAAAATTAGCTTTAAAATATTTTTTCCTTCCAGGCCAGCCATCCTTTACAATGAGCCACATAAACTTGGACAAGCCTCGCTATGACCAGAACACGTATATGGGTCGCGCGAAGCACTTCCTACTCCTGACAAACCCTCTAAATGCCTTCGCCAGCAACTCTGACCTGGAGGAAGCGAGGCGTATTGTCACTGAATTCAGGTACTTAATGATTTACTATTTGTATGTTGATTATTTACTACCCCCTATGAACATTTACAGCACCTGAGTAGTCGAAAGTTATGATTCCGATAAAAAATTAAAAGAAAGAAAATTCGGGAAGAAATTGTAAGAAAGCTTACCGATACCATCGTACGAACTTCGCAGTTTAAGCCGTTTCACACCTATCTTCTGTAAGAATGTGACGCTAATTCATCAACCCCAAATGTGAGCTGATGTCTGTAGGCTACTCAGTTCACTCACTTCTACTCAGTCAGTTGGGTCTATACTATACTTACTCTACTATATAATTATGTTATCTTACCTATCTTGATTTTTAATTGTGGCAATTAATTACGCTTTCGATTTCAAAACAATTGTGATTGCGAGTGGCCTTGACATCAAGTTTTTGACATGATCGTTTAATGGTGAAAACGCCAAAATTTTAAGACAATAGTTACTTTGTTTATAGCATTCTCGTAATAAGCTGTATGCCATGAATGATTCATCTGATACAAGATAATGTGACAGAAATTTAGATCACAAAATCACCATTTGATATTGCAGGTTTACCCAATTCTTCGTCATAATCATATAAATAGGCCTAACTGTAAAGTTAACTAGATATTGGTATAGAATCTTGGTGCTTAAATGTCCCTATATATATTTGATATTTCTTCCCTTTAAAATAAGTAAATGGAAATAAAATTGAAATCAGTTTTAATTTCTTCCTTCTAAAGGAAATCGCGTAAAATGCCGCCTGGTTACGACGAGGACAAGCTATGGTCAACCAAGTATTTATACGACAGTGCGTTCCACCCTGACACGGGGGAGAAGATGTTCGTGCTCGGTCGTATGGCGGCCCAAGCGCCCATGAACACCATCATCACTGGCTGTGAGTTTTATATCGATTTCTCTAGGATATGTCTGATTTTTGTATTGCATAATTTTGACAATCACCCTTGCAGCTCTAATCTGAAATCGTAAACAACAAACATAACCAATCATTCCTTTTTATTTCCGAGTGATCTCGACGTAGAAATTGTTTTGTGTTAGTTACCTAATAATACGATCTATTATAACGTCTGCACATAATAAAGGTTAACTAAAAATCTCTTAAAGTTTGCGATGGCCAAAAATTATTCTTGATAAAACCATTGTAAAGTAAGGATAAGCTTTGTATTACACCATCACCTATCTAAGTTGGCTACCAACTTGATGCTTCGTATGGTGTAACTGTTGGCCATTAGATGACAGGCAACGTATCCTAATTCCTCGAAAACAAAAGAATATAAAACACATAGATATAAACCAATGCTAATTAGATTATTCCAGTGATACAAATGTCACATTCAATCCTCTATCAGGTATGATAACCTTCTACAAGACGACAGCCGCCACGGTGTTCTGGCAGTGGGTGAATCAGACCTTCAACGCCGTCGTCAACTACACGAACAGATCGGGAGACGCACCGATGCCTACCTCGTGAGTTAAATAGCTCCCTTTTATGAATAGTTTCACAGATGTTCTGTTGTAACTACAAGATGACGGCGCTAAAAAAAGTGATTGATCTTTTTTTCGCATTAAAAAGTTTGCTCAGAAAATTCGACTCTAGCGGAGCCTATCATATAAATTTGACAGAGGCCCTTCATGCTTACCTACTTACCTGCTACCTACCTACTTACTTACCTACTTACCTGCTAACCTTAATTTCAGATTATTATTGTCGAGATATGTATCAGTTCACTTACACATTAGACTGTATCCGATTTACGCGATAACTTACCAACATATATCGTGAAAGTCAAAACGGTACGTATTATAGGTATACACACCGAAGATTTCCTTAAGGTATAAATATAAATAAACTCAACGCGTGTCAATAGTAGGTTTTAATGAAGTATGTTTTATTGAAGTAACAATGCTTTTAATGGATCGCAAATCCGCGAATACTGAAATTTAACCACGCATATAGGAATTGGGTCTCAATTTTGCCACCCGCGAATTGCAAAAATGCGAATACGGAAACCGCGAATAAGGAGCTTCTACTGTACTCTTCTTATTACAAGTTTTAAGATCAAGTAACATTAGCTGTATAGAAACAATTGAAACAATTAATTCTTACAGGAGATGTATCTCTATCTGTCAAAGTAATTCTATACCGTTAATTCAACAGACAACTGATAGCGTCGTACTGCGCCGCTTGCGGAGGCGCCCTCTCAACCGCTCTCTACCTCAACAGCAAAGTTAAGGTAAGATAGAACACACACACAAACAAACAAACATGCTAGATACACATACACAATCACACATACTAGGTTGACAACTTCGACCTCCGTGGCGCAGCGGTCAACACGCCTGTCTGCGACCTGGAGGCCCTGGGTTCGATCCCCGGCCAGGTCATGATGGAAAACGATCTTTTCTTGATTGGTCTGGGTCTTGGATGTTTCTTATCTATATATGTATCTATTATAAATGTAGTATCGTTGACTTACTATCCCATAACACAAGTCTCGAACTTACTTGATTAAATTTAACTGTCCCATATGATTTGGATCTATACCTAATTGTTATAGATCCAAATCATACACGAAAGTTTAAAGGTTAAGATAGGCCCAAATCTAAAGCTAAACAGTTTTTAATATTAAAAATAATAAATTTATTCATATCCACCGGTGGGCCATCATCTGTGCACTATAAATATGGTTTATTTCGTGGAAGAGATTTTTCACTGAGGATTTTGGTTATTAATATCGATCCATATGGGAAATTTACAATTAACGATTAAAATACTTAATTACGAAACTTATCAAGAGTGAAAATTGGAAAAGGATTTTACTAATATACCTTAAACAGCACCTGAGAAAATGTAACACACATAAAATGCGTCTTAAATATGTTCACACTTCAAAGAAACAGATCAGAAAGAGCGGTCAACCACAAGATTAAAAATAATATCACAACCACGAATTTTACATCCACTTATATTGCTATCTTATGCGGTTTCATTCCCACTAATGTAGAATTTTTTATCCGTTCCTTTTGGCATGGTATAGGTATAACGACATCGTGAAACTTACCAAAATCGCATCGTGAAATTCTACAACGTTACTCCGTGACACATCGCACCCGTGAAAGAAGAGTTAACTAACTCAAAATATCTACCACTTCTAATTTGCTATAATGTCTCAAGTTTTAAAGTGCATTTTCAAGTAAACACATTTTTTGACTTGGTTGACTCTTCTTCTAAGGGTGCGACATAACGTTATTGTGAACGAAATACGCATTTTATATGCCAAAGCGCGATGTTATACGTTTAGCCTTTTAATGTAGACTAAGATATTTTGAATTTTCACAACTTCGCATCGAACTTTTTTTGGGAGTATTAAACCTTTAACCTTCATATTCTTATTATTTATTACCACAAAAATGACGTGTGAAATTATCATTTTTTTCAAGACATTGTGTAGCATCTTAATTCAAAGGCATTATTATCTTTTGTTTGTCCAGACGATGAATGGTATTAAGTTAAGAAATACAGCGTTTTTTAAATATTTGCGTCACATAATCACTCAATGACTGTGACAGTGACTATGACGCTTATCTAACGCCCAAAAAATATTCATATTATTATTTTACTGGACGCTAAAAATATTACAAAGTTTCTAATATTTACATAGAATTTTCATTAATTCAAATATTTTGTTTTTAGATATCAGAAGAATGCCTATATTATATTATCAAATTTATTTATTAATTAACTTCAGTATGTTTTTACTAATTGTTATATTACATAGAATTCTTTGTCGTGAACCACAGCATGATTGATGTTTTGTGACAAGTAAAGTAAAAGAAAGTGTATGGGACACTCAAATTTTATTTAAAACAACATTTAAAAAATAACAAAAGAGGAAAGTTTATGGAATCCATAAACTTTCCTCTTTGTTTTAAATAAAATTTGGGCTGAAGGAAAATAATAAGGATCTACGGGCACTATTTAGATAGGCGACTAGTGTCTAAAACACATTAATTTTTGTTTCTGTTACGAAACGCTATCTAAGAATAAATGGAAATAAATATATGAGTTCAATAGCTAAATTGAATCAATCATGCAAGACCAACACAGAATACGAAAGATAAATATTTACAGTCATCAATCGTGCACTTGTTATGTCAACGAATTGCAAGGATCATATTACGATTACGATCTACGTCATGTTTGCAATCTCGTGTGTCTTATATTATGATAAAGTATTTCAAGCGATTTTTTTTAGCTTCCAAAAGCTCGAGACCTTTCAAAAATCTTATTAATTTGTACCGAACATTTTTTGGGTAAAAACATAGAGCCGCGTTTAGTAGTGGCTTCTGACATATTACATTGAACTAGCTTCACCCCCACCCCTCCCCCCTAGTTTCATGGCACAATAAAATTCGCCATGGTATTCACTTTTCTATGAAGTAATCTTTACCCAAAGCGGCTCTATCATTTACGTGACCGGGGCACAGAATTACAGATAGCATAGAAATTAGGCGGTAAGGGGAAAATGGCAATACCTACAATCTACATATTATCATATGTCTGACGTGCCTGCCTGAAAAATGTAAATTACTTCTTTAAATTAAATTAATATAATTATGTAGAGTTTAAATTCGTAATTACTAAATTACGTAGAGTTTAAAAAAAGTCTGAATAAATTATTATCAATTAAGTCCTGGGAAAATCCTAGCCAAGAAACATCAATCAAAACAGTCACACGTCACTGATAAGACAAGGAAAATCGCAATATTTAACAAACTCGCGTTATAATATCGCTCTGTCAACGAATTATTTGTAATTTGTAAACGAGTGACGTCAGAGAGGTGTGTCGTAGAGTGATGCGGTATTTATCATGATTATAATATCTATTATATTTAGGTTATTTACATAGAGAATCGTTTACCTGAAACGTGTTTTCAATAATTGTCATTAGCGGTTTTTGTTAGAGCGTTCAATAGACATACCTACGAGTACCTACGTATTTATTAAAATTTAGTGATAGCAAAATTATTTTTCTTCTGTTTTTGTTATATTTATTTCTGAACCATAGGAACAAGTTAATGTTGTATGGTTGGGTTTATGCTATCTTTATATTTCCAAATAACAATTATAAGTCTTTATTCAAAAACTACATGTACGATATTTTCTTTCAGTTTATTTTTCACTCGTGAAAGATTATAAATTATACAGTGACTAAGTACCTATATCGGTATTAGAAAGACATTTTTTACCATCAATCATGAAAAGTACCTAAAGATAAGATTACATTTTTGGTTTTATAATTACGAGAATTTAATGGAACATTCTTTGATAATATATGTTAGTAGGCTAAAAGCTTCATTAATAGTTTGAAAACATTTCAACCAATTTAGACAATTTTTTGTAATATCAATTTGCTTTATTAAATACTTATTTCTTATATTTTTGTCCATTTTTCTTAAAGTTTTCATGAAATTGTACACACTGTATGGAAAATACACATGAATACATAATACAAAAAAAAATGTATAAAAGTGTATCTTTCAGGGCGTAATTTCGCCATTATCCCTAAAAAATATCGTCCGCATAGTGCGTGACAAAAAAATGTGAAAAGTAAAGGTGTAGGGTGCAACTTTTCTGAATTGCTAAAAAGAAAGGTCATCAGCATAGACCCTCGGGGGGAAATTATGCAAAAATTGCGAATCCGCCCCAGGTGTCAGGGTGTCACCCATTCCAGCTAAGCCACTGACTAGTACATATTCAAAAATATTGATTACGGGCTGAAGTAGGGTAGCGAGGTATTCTTGATAATTACATTTTGATAAGGTACACATACCTACGATCCATCAAATTGAAGCTGCCTTGACATTGATAAATGTTCCCATGTGAAAAAAATTCCCTTTATTGTTTACTTATAAATCGCTTAGAAGTTGTTTACGATCATAGAATAAGGGATGATGTTAATTACTTCTATTATCATGATAAATATTTATTATATTTTAAGATACTTTTTTTGTATATGTCATTGCTCTAACATACGATAGGTATGCAAAGTGATATAGCCAACTATTTAATAACCCTGTTATTGAAGTCTAAAAATACAAATTATTTTATCTATGTAGCGTGGAAAGTAAGAATTGAAACATAGGAGTTTTCAGTTTTCAGGGGGTGACAAACAAAACTAACCTGTATACATTTTGAAATTCATTCTATTTCATACATAACTTTATATATTTACAGCAAAATATATATATTTATCATAATTAACTCAAAATAATTTAAATTAAAAAGAAAAAAGTTTCCAGATTGGCGGAAAAAGTTTTTGTGCAAGGCAACTTTAACTAAATCCACTAGTTATTATATTACCTACAATTAATGCATTACATTATTCCGACAAAACATATTGCATTTTTTTTTCATTTTTGCAATCAATTTAAAAGTCAAAAAACAACGATCTTGAAGCTAAAATTGAAACAATGCACGCGTACCCATTTCCGTTACACGAAAAATAATCTTATCACTTAAGCCATGTTAATGATTCGCAAGTACCTAAACATTGATTACGCTGTTTGCGCGTTATATGCGCGTCGACACTGCGTCGACGAATATTATGTAAATTCTTCAGACTATTGTATCAATGTTACAGCCCATACCCACTTGTCGTGCGACGGATCCGGATTTTAATCGGATGTTCCAGTGACATTTTATGCAATTCACACAGGGGCGTCTTTCCCTTAGGTGCAGGGTGTGCGGTGCACACGGGCGCCAGGGTCCTAGGGGCGCCGAGCGCCGCTCCAAATCAGCCCCCCTCGGAGCGCGCGTCCGCGTTTCTATTCAAACGTAAAAAGAACTCCAGTTTACATACTTTTCGTGTATCATCTGGAGCTCTTCTTATAATTGTCGAATTACAACAAAACGAAGAGGGCCACAAGCGGCTCGGCAAATAAATGTAAACTTTAATATTTTGCAATATAAATGTAAACTTTAATATTCTACGTGAAATAAACCTTCGTCGCCGCCATTAGCCAATCGCAGTCCACTGTTGGACACAGCCCACTCCAGCAACCAGATATGTCGCCAGTCTAGCGTCTGAAGGGCGTCAAGACGCGGTCTACACTCCAAGACTCGTCTATTCCACAATGGTGGATTTACCCATAGGTTCGTGACGCCCAGGCCTAGGGCGCCACATTTTTAGGGGCGCCAAAATTAGCTTTTCTGGGCGG
>DVXP01001109.1:0-16200 GCA_018235645.1 Junonia grisea | reverse complement strand
GTTTATTATTTATAAGGTTTACAGAAAGTTAGTTTGTTATCCTTTTTAGAAAAATGCTATTGTATTTTAGGTTCAAGCAATTGTTTAATATGTTGTACTAATGTTTTATATATACATAAATATTTGTTTATCAACAGTAACAATTTAAAGGTGACAGTTTAAGAGATAAGCAAGTTGTAGTTATCAAAATATTCATTAGATTTTTAAGACTGAGTAAATGTTGTCCATCGTAACGTCCTCGTATAGTTAAAGTAGTATCTAAAAACACTTCCTCTTTCCTTATTAACAATTCTTTGAATAGGTACTTAAGGTAAAAAATAATAAATTCATAAAACTGCTTCAAACAAAACCGACTTCGAACTTTGATAAAGAAATGTGTTAAATATAATAAACTTATTTTAATATTAATGCAAAGCTAACGCACATTAACATAATATTCGGCACATTATATAACCGTATATTTTGAAACCAAAAAAACAGATAATTTACCTCTCAACAAAAAAGTCGCTTCCAAATTGACCTTGACACAAAGTCAGAACAAATAAAGGCAATTAAAAATGAATTATAACATACCTGTGAGGCGGGAGTGCCACTAGTTAGCCGACTAGTAATCACGGAAGATGAATCTCCGAATTAATCTACGGAACATCGCGGCGTACTGCGCGCAGTAAATAAACGCACACGATTCGGAGTTCACTCGCGGACGACCGCGGGGCCAACGACCGTCCTTAGCACGGCTGCGGAGCTCACAGACATACACCCGTCTCACTCTAGCGGACATTGCGCACCGCGTTCCACGCTATTACCTCTATACGAACCAATTGATGTTTTCGTACCGCTAATTTATTCAAAAGTATGCATAATGCAATGTTTTGAGTCAATTATTTTTATTCGAGTGCATTTCTCGACTCGATATTTTTTTATTTATATTTCACATTTGAATGTTATACCGGCTTTCATTTCCGCGTCATCGGACGCGTTCGTACGGAGTCATCAGTGCGTTCGGTCGAAAGCATTGTGCGATTATTGGATGTCGAAATTAAATTTGTCTGTCATAAATCAATAAACGTGCAGCAAAACAAATATCCTAGTGTATAAGTATATGGAGGTACGCTGTTAGCGACGGCCCGTCGCGTCATTGTTTGACTGGCGCGTGTTGTGCAATACCGTGGAAATTAAATGCTCATTAAACCACGAAAATTAGCGATCATATCAGTCATATCACGTTTTATTGTCATCATATAATTATTTTTTCCTAATTATTGTAACATTAAAAAAGTATTAAAAAGCTTTAACAAGATCGCGAATGTCCATTAATATTATTTTAATTAATTAAATAGAGAACACATCAATATTGTCGGTCCAGACAACGAAACTCAACTACCGATAAATTTATCTGTTTGGTAGATGCGGAAACGATAAGAAGATTTTTAACAAAACTCGGTATGATGGTACCTAATGCCTGGTATTTATAATGAAATAAAAAGTTTCAATACTAATAAAACTGTTTTCATGCAAAAAAAGCAAGAATATCATATAATTTATCAAAGGACAAAAACAATATATATTTGTACAAAGAACAATGAAAATTTATTGATATTTATAATAAAATATTGTATACTAAATTATTTTTAATGAGTGTATATAACTTTCAATGGCAAACTATTAAAAATAAAATCGATACATATTAGTATACTAAAATTTGCGATGACAAAACATTATCGTAATTATCGTAGTAAATTTTTCAAATCAATACGAAACAATAATAATATCAGCACCAAATTTTATATAAGACATTATTCATATTTTTCTACCGATTTCAGTTGCTTCCCAAATATTTTAATAATTAAATCAATAGTTTTGAATTTCCAAAAAAACTACTTTAATATTCTGCATTGAATCTTGCAAATTATCGTAATGGTCACAAATTGTGTGCAAGAAAAAATACACATGATGTTTTATCATCGACTTTTTTTAACGAACTTTTTTATTCCTTAACTCTTTCGTTCCCGAATTGCCGAAAAATCGTTGAAGGAAGTCGTACACCTGGCGTCTCGTCACCGGGTATTGAACTCCTGACGTCAACTGTTGAGATTTACTACGTCACAATATTTCGGCTGCTTGTTAATCATCAGTTTTTATTGTAGAGAAATGTTTACGTAAAAAATCATGGATCTTTATCATTCTGGAAGATACGATCTATCTATGGAACAACAAAAATAAAGAGAACATTGGTTTTAATTATTTTTTTTAATATTAGTAAAATTGAATTATATTTTAATTTGTAACCAAGTCATTGTCGAATTGTCACTATTAAGATCTAGATATTATTCGATAACTAGGCGTTGCCTGAAATTTCGTCCAAGTTTGATAATTTTATAGGAATAATTTTGTTCTCAAAAACCTTTTTCTAAAAAGTAGCCTATTTTAGTCCACATAACATTAATATCAGTCCAACCGTTTAGAGATTAGCCTTAACAAATAGGCAGTCATTACAGATACTTCAATTTTATTTATTTGTGTAGGTGATAAAAATACTACACTTAATATGTTTACAGCACTAAAACACTCTATTCCTTTATAACAGTAGCACAATATGTTCTTAAAGACACAAATATAGCTTAGTGGCGACTGCTCGGGACGTGCAATGAATTTAAAGTTACGAAAATTGTACTGAAATAAGTTACAATAAGTTCAGAATAGTGTCGCCAGAAATTGTAATTAAGTTAAAGTAATACAGTTAAAAAATGGTTAATAAATATAGTTAAACAGGAGGTAAACATAGAAGTTAATACCTTAATAGTACTTTTTTATTTTTTTATTTTTTATTTTTTCATCTGATCCCCGATTTTAGACATGATGGTCTACGTCGTGATGCTGGTGTATAGTATGGTAGCGGAGGTTATTGTTATAAAGTCATTACCCTGAAATCAGCCGATAAAAAATGTTTCTTAGACCATGTGGCTTTACTTTCAGGTTAATTTATACTATCTATACAGACATGTAAATAAATTTGAAGTATCTGTTTGCTTTGACAAAATAACAACTTTAAAATTAAAAATGCTTATATAAAAAATATTTACACAATCCTTAATATCTATTCTTGCTGTCGAAAAAGAGGCGTAAAATAGTAACACATTTTGCTCCTTTTTATGTTAAGAAACTGGTGAAAATTCTACAGACAAAAATAAAAACTTTTGCAATTTTGCTTCAATAAAAAAAACCGCCATTGTATACTTAAACTTCGTAATATTTACTTTTACCGTTATCTCACTTACTAATAAATTTCAATGGGTTCGTTTAATGGTAGATCTCTATAGGTGTGGGAAAAATAAAAATAATGCGAATAAAATAGTAAGAGATACGATTTACTTTGTGTAAGGGATGTTTTATGCTAAAGCGTTCCAACTATAGGTCGAACCCGAGTCTTGGCACGTGCGACGCACGTCCAAGGCGCTACGTGTTTAAAAGTAAAATAAATTTTGTATAAAACACTATAGGCCTTGTTCAGACCAGGCTCATAAGGGACTAAGGCTTGGTATGATGTAGCATGAAAAGAAAGAAGGAACAGTAAATATACCAGTAAATATGCCACTGCTGTGCATAGGCCTCTTCTCCCACTAAGAACGTTTGTAGTGTGTAAAGACTAAAAGCTATTCCGCATGAAGTCGATGTGATTTTTTAACACGTGGCTAAAAAACCCGTGCATTATGTCCACGCTCGGCACAGTCTAACAAATCATACTAATTCAATGTCTATAAGATCTAAACGTCGTCTTGTTAAGCACGCCACGGGTACGTTTCACGGCGAGATCCACTTTATCCAGCCAACGTAATGAGACTGTGATTATGTCTTTAAGGTTTCGTATCAAGGCTGTAGTAGAAACTCGATACTCTAAGTGCTTGCGTTTTAGACCTCCGCTGTAACGTTGTACAATGTGTGGATTTACATTGTATTGACATTTTGTGGAAAATCTCTAATTTTATATTTTAATTGTATACTAGGTATATACTTGGTCAATTTGATTATAACAATAACAAAAGCCTATCGGAATAGTGATCTCTCAACGTGCCCTACATTATGCATTTTACAATTCCCCATTAATGTGAACTCCTGATAATAGAACTAACTTTCATTCATATTATTACATTCCATGTGTTTTAAATAAACAAGTTATTATTTTGAAGTACCTATGTGTGTATTAGTGTAAGTATAAGACTTAATTTTGAAAGCCATCGTACACAATAAGTAAAAAAGGAAAAAATATGGGAGCATAATTTTTTATAGGCACGTCCATTAAAAATAAACAAATTGTAAGTAAATAAGTATAAGTTTATTAATACAAGTTGTTAGAATGAATGCAAGGATCCCATAGCATTGTGAGCTGTTGTTATATGCTCTATCTAAGGAAGCCGCGTTGACGATATCCGCATTGTACCTGATATGAACGCAATGGCCAACAAGCAGGAAGTTACGTTAATATATCGCTTTAAACTGCAATTACGTGCTTAAAGGATCCTGAAGATAATGATAGCTTTCAATTGTTACAAATTAATATACAATTTATAAAGATTTCGGTTTTATTTTTATGGAAAATGATATGATTCATACGCCCGTAACATTATGTCCATTATTCCAGTTTCTTTTAATTATTTCCTGCCGCTTTTACCAGAGCCGGATTTAAAGGTTTTAACGCCAAGGGGCAAAGAAGAATTTTAGGATTAAAATATTTTTAAATTGAATGTAAAATTATGTTTTCAGTAATATTCAAAAGTTTCCAGCATGACACATATAGTTTAATTATATTTCTGAAAGCTTGTTCATACTTTATCGCTAGATCTTCTAATTCTGTCGCCTTTTCTTAAATTGGGCCTCCTTTTAATATAACACCTATACAATAATTCTTATTTTAAGGAGTACCTAAGTGATGATATATTTTATTTGTCACTCATATTTCATAGGTTCAATCGCATGATGTAACAAGTGTAAACTATTTCACAAATCTCGACTATGAAATCGCCTTCACCGTGCAAGGCTGGACACAAGCTAGGTAAGGTTGTAGATTTGCGAAACTCATTTTTACAAAAAGAGGCAATGGCAGTTCAATGAAGTACATTGTAAGTTTATTTTGTGATGAGACAGTTCGGCTATTAATTTACTTATTTTATCCTTAGTTATAGATTAAATCCTGATTTGTTAAAATAAATCGATTAAGTCGCGACAGCATCCAGCAATGTATGTATATTATTTAAAAAAAGCTCAACAGCATTAAAATAGTTTCATGATTCAGTTACGATCGAGTAAATTTGTAAAACCGCTATAAAATTGTGATAAATAACAGTAAATAATATGCAAATCCTAAAATTTGCAAACTCGACTTATGACTGATGGAATTGCAATACAACTTTCTCAATCTGTCTCGTCGTGGGTTGTAATTATCTGCATCTATTATCAAATGTCAAGTTCAGGTGAAATCTCGACCTTTAGTCGTGTTGCGAGGTTTTGAAGAGAAAGTGCATCAAATGCGGAAGAGTTCTCGACAATGGATATTACTCGCTGTAATGATACAATATGTTAACGTCGTTTTACTTTTGATTTGAAATAATTGATTATATTTATACACTGCCAGTAAAAATAGTAACATCCAGGCGAATAATGACCTCGTACCTAATTAAAGATAAAAAATAAGTAAAGTTTGGATGGTTAATGGTCTTTAAAAACATAAAATATTTGTCCAGATTACTCTCTGTAACCTTTGATTAATATTACAAACATTCAACTCACTTTATCAATGCATCATTTGGGTTTGATTTTCTTCAAATGTTTTTATATGAACTCTAATTGATTTACAAAAGCATGAAAAGTTACAAAATGTAAAGATTATTAATTATTATTAAACCAATGAATTTAATAACACGTCCATGGCTAGTGAGTGCAGGGCACTCACGACTAAATAGCCACGCACGTCTTTTGTTTTGACCAAATCTACCAAATGACTATTTTCCCAATGACATTGCTATAAAAACTTAAGGGAAAGTTTGAAAACATTTTGAACAACCCAGGATTTGAGAGTTTGTGAATGAATGACCTATAATAAATTTAACAAATTACTTAATGACTTGTAATAACGTGCTCTACAATATGCGGTGAGAGGAATGAACGTCATCCGAAAGTAAAACTGAAGACGCATCCGGGTGTACCGACTATCACAAGATCTCAACGTCTAGTTGAGCAATTAATACGTATTACGAATTAGCATTTAGCAGTTATAATGCAGTCTAACGACAGCATTTCCGCGTCAGTAAGAGTTATTGTATTAAGGTATTGTTATTTGCATAAATCTATTCCAAGCCATTTAAGAAAAACATAACTTTTTAGATTATTTTAATTGTTCCAGTTCATAGGTACATACTTTAGATAAATTCGATCACAATGAACCAATATTTTCAGTACAATAGACATTGAATCAAATGTTAAAAATTCTTTCAACGTTCCGGCTATTACGATATCACATTACTGTAACATATAATAACTAGATCATGTCTCGTAATAGATTTTAAAATTTAACCTCGAGTTATTTAAAATTCCGTTTTTCATATTATAATTCTAACAAACGAACTATATATTAAGATAACAAACAATGCCACAATGACGGCGGATGATGTTGTAAGTGCAGCAGAGCGAGCGGTGCCGGCGCATGCCTCGTCGCGAAATGCAGTTACGTATAAGTACCAACTAATAGCTTCCGCGTGCGAGCAGGAAGCGAACACTTTCCCTTTTGCCCGTGCGCAGCAGCCCACCGCACTATGCATCACTATAACCCGACTAGATCAACGCGACCCTTTCTAACTTCACCGACGCGAAAGTGAACAGTTCATCTAACGTAGCCGCTTTATAATGCAGTTAACCAACTAATGAGGTTAAGTATTCGCTGCTTCGTGATGCGTAGCAGCTGCATTTAAATAAGGATATATTGCCTGTCGAAGGCTTAGAGTAGAGGAAGCAACATCAGCCTTAATTAACAGCCGTGAGTCCCCGGTGTAGGAACAGAATTTACGTGAGAAAGTATCGAATATTATCGGGCTGTCTTCATAACAATACATGTCACTACTGAAATTCAACCCGTTAAGTTTGATTTGCATATGATATTCGGTTATATCCCTTTCGTGTGTTATTACAAAGTATTGTTATCGCGATAAACCGGTTACGGCATTAACTTGTAAAATAATAAAAGAATGTTCGCAAAACTCCTGAATACGATACCAGTTCAAAAAGTAGTTTATGAAATTTGAAGTGATTTGCTAAAGCACAATACAGACGCCAAGGCGCCTTCAGTTGACCCATATACCATTCACGGACATTGACTCCATGGCGTGGACTCGCTTCACCCGCGGCCGGGTGCCGAGCCTTTAGAATTAAATCATTAGCGCCTTTTTAACCTTTTCATCATAATGGTTTTGCAATTCATTCGGATGAAAGTTTCACAATTTGAAAAAGCTTTAGAATTAATTATTGTATAATTATTTGCCCGAGTTTAGGATTTATGTTTATATATCTAGCTTCAATAGAACTTTTATAAGGTTTACAATATAAGATATCATTATCTCGAGACTCGTTAAGCAAATTTAAAAAATATGAATAATTTTACCTTATTACTAATACATTTCAGTGTACAATAAAATCCGTTTTAGCTTCTGATAAATAATTATAATTTTCAGTGTCTATTACTCAGATGTTACTCGAGGTTTTGTTTTGATTCAAAGTGATAATAGAATATAGTTTATCGATATCAGATTATTACGCGTGAGTAAGTACAGGTAGAAAGGTAGGTAACTATAAGTAAAATTGCAGCTTTATTGTTTTCAAGCTGAATTCGGAAAAGGCCAGGAAAATATGGCGACGATCGAACAGTGCAGAGTTCACGATCGGGCGCTGACCCCCGAAACTGGGGCGGGCCTAGTCTGGGCTTTGCGGACATTTTTCACTATAAATTCTTTTCACACAAAACCTACGAAATACCTTTTGTGTGTATGTATTTGACATGTATATATTTGCATTGAAATTTCTCACTTTGAATCTTTTATACGCTCCACTTATAAATGGAAATTTGTTTCTTGAAAAAGTTTTGTTTTGCAAATTTTCGTTGTAATAAGCAAATACGATAGTTATGTTAATCATAATTATTTTAGGGATAATGAGAGTATACCACGATAAAAGCCAACTTTGCTTACTGTTAAGTCAATATTTTTTATCCAAATTTCAACCCATTTATATCAAGTATTGCAATTAGAAAGGTTTTGTCTTTAGGCCTTCTTAATCGGCCTGAGATCTAGTAATTTATTGAGCACGCATTTGTGATTTGTTTTCTTACTTATTTTGTAACACTTTTAAAATTATTATAATCTTTTGATCCACTTTTTGAAGATCAGAGGGCAATTTTAATCAATGCGTTAAAAATAATTATTTACGTTATTATTGCTATTTTAGATTAAGGCATAAAGTTCCGTTAACTTTAAACATTTTTTCCATTTTGAAGTAAGTAATTACAATTTTTTATATTTTTTTCTTACCGTTTACAGCTGAACGATTCTCGATGTCTATTTTATATTCATTGTAATTCGATAATTAAAATAGATTATAAAAAAGAAAACGTTGTATCGACGTGTCTATTTCTTTTGAACAACAAGGAAACTAATTTACTATATTTTTTTACATAAAATAGTATATGTGAAAAGATGATAATTACATAGTTTGTTGGTCGTATATTAAAAGATATAGATTAGCACAGGACTTCTACCTATTCTAAGCCATACTAAAATATAAATTTGAAGGCTAAAATTCATACAGCAATAGATTTTATTTACATTTATTGTTTCAAAAATAGTTTGTACAAGTTCAACAACATTTAAGTATGTTTAAAGAAAATGTATAACGGAAAAACAAGAAAATTAATGTTCTAGATGTAGGACATGAAAGCCGTAAATGAAAATAACATAATATTACGATAACACAACAATACCTGCAGTATTGAGGCCGGTAGACCTTAGAGATTAAGGCGCAAGGAAATCATTAACCTACTAATTCTAACATTTTTTTTTATAATTTATAATTTATTGAGATTTTTAAGACATTTTTAATTAAGAGAAAAATAAACATTAACAGAAATTTTACGCAAAGCTAAAAATAATAAGATTTTATGATTATTTAAGCGCCAGTGAAACAAGAAGATATTTTGGCCTGTAAAGTTTTATTTAAATTTTAAATTATAAGTTTTCAAGTTGGTACCTATCAGGTAACATAACAGTAGCTATAATAATAAAATTATATTAGCACTCTGTTAATCTCCTCTAAAAAAGTAAACTTAACTAGTTCCATGTTTTCATAATGCAATGATCCATAACATGAATCCGACGGTTTCCCCAACATCCTACACCGTGAGCGCGGATCGCGAACGAAAAATAGTTTAAACTCATAAGTTCGTTAGTTGTGGCTACGGAGAACGTTGCTAATCTAACTGACCTATATAATGTGGGTGAAAGACCTCGTAAACTACTGCCGCCAGTGCATTATTCCCGCTACAATACCCTGCGATGCGAACGAAAAACAATTTTCGCCTTTATTGCAACCGCAAATAGGACACGGTGGTCCGCACCAACTGAGCCACGTAACTAATGCGTTTCACGGAATCATTTTGTTTAAAGCTCATTTATAGCTCAAATAATATCTAAAACGAGCACATGCAATTACATCAATGAGCACATTTCACTTTTGCACTACATATGAATAATAACTACTGGCTACCGCTAATCGCTGGCTTATCAATGACGATGGTGAGTGACCAATTTATTACTATCATTACAATTTAAACGCGAAGAAAACTCAAAAGAAGAAGCTATAATACTGCGTTGACTCCTGGTATTGATTTATTTCTTATAGGCAATCTTGCAGGCATATGTTCGCCTATGCGAAATAAATAATAATATTCATATAACATATATTTGGTTATGGCATGTTTGTTGTCAATAGATAAGATCCTAGTACATTAATAAAGTAACAACAAACCTATGAATATTAATAAAATAAACAGGGCAAGCTGAATAAAACCATTTAAAATATGCTTAATTGTGTGTTTAGATTAGAAGTACCATCTATATTTTCTTTGAAGTGCTCTATCCCAGATCAGTCTAATTGATGCACAATAGGATATTTTTCACTAGGACACTAACCTCCAAGATTTAAAATGAGACGGTAGAGAAAATTTTTCAGAGTAAGAATTTTTTGGTGTTGATGAGTCAATGTGTGGGTTTCCGCGTATTTTAATATAGATTACGCGGGGTAATGGCCTGTGTGCCGCGATACGAGGGGGCGGGTGTCAACATACTTGTTGCCTAAAAATTTGTCATAATTACTTTTAAAAGTGCGCTAAGCGTGTGCGTTTCTTTGAACTTAGTCTCAGATTAAATTTTACGAACCCTTTGAAACGAGGGTAATGAATAGGGATGAAAAGACTGAGAGGAGTGCAAGGCTTTATAACAACCTAGAATGCCATTTTAAATTATTATCTTTATTACAATTTTGTTTTTATTTTATAATATTTTTGACGTATCTTTGAATTTAAGCCTGTTGAATGGTTTCTTGCTTTAGTGAAACTCAAGTGTCAATTTTCAAGTAAAAACTCAAAGAGTTATTACAAGCGGTCATTATTCGCTAATCTAGTGTAATCTTAAGTATAGTTTCTATACAAATAACTTACATTTTTATTTGTAGGCCGTATGTGTATCTGTTCAACCTTTTTCCTTCATCTCTACAGGAAGGGAGCGAAGGCAAGGTGATCTCGCGGCTGTAAAAAAATGAAAAACATCATGTCAACTATTATTTTTATTTTTAGATAAAGTACTTAATATGTTTCTTTACAATCTAGCTAGATTTTTTTTCATAAGTAGTGATCGATAAGCATAAAAATGAAAAGCAAATACACGTATAACATACTCAAGTATCCAAAAATATAAAATGTATCATACTATTGAAATATTGTTCGCTAGTTTAAAAAATAACTTCTTATATTCTTAAACGACATAGTATTTTATAGGGCTTGTAGCAAATAAAATTTTAATTCTTATCAGAACATCAATTAACGCCTTAAAATAAGAAATTCGTCTCTTATTATAATGATATCAATCAATTATTATCAATAACTTCAATACTACATATTTTTTTTTGTTTGAAATTTTTATAGTATGAAATTTTTGATGGTATAGTTTATTTTAATTCGAAGAAAATTTATTAATTTTCTATCGTTTTAAATGGCATGTAATTATCATGAAAATGTTGCCTATTGTATTCCAATGTAACCTATATTTTAATAATACATGCGTATTTAACACAGATAATGAGGACTAGTTAAAATTAAAATGCAAGATTGACGTATGTTGATTAAAATTTAAATTGAGCAAAATCAAGTTGATTAAATATTTATCGTAATTAATAAAGCAGACCGGAATAAGTTATTTATAGCCTCAAAATTTAACCAATATCTGTGTATAATTCATGCTAAAAGTTCTAGCCGTTGCTAAGTCTAGCTAGTCTTACATAACGATTATGCAGTTCATCTATCTACCGGATCTTGAGGCAAACTTAGGATTTAGGAATTCGCCGGTAAAAGCAGTTATACATTCAAGAATGTGGAATAATTAACTATTACCTTATATCCTCGGTTATTAAAATGTTTTATTTATATTATTAAAATGCTTCGTTAGGATTCATCTAAATGATCATCATAACAGTTAAATTAAAACCATACGCAATAAGATAACTAAGATATTAAACGATGAAATATTTGTTTACAAGAAAATCCTTTATTGATATTTTCCGTGTTCTTTACAGACTTTCATAAAAAGTAAATTTTCTTAAAGGATTCAAAAACATTCGAAAACATTTAAAGAAAATTTATATTGTTAAAACTTATTTATTACTTACTAACAATAAACACGAAACAAAAAGTATAAAGCAAAATTTTCTTTGCATGGAATAATGACGAAGTTTACTTTTTCGTTTTAGATTTATACGTGGCTTCTGGCAAATGTTAAGGGGCTTCTTTTTATTATTTTCCATTTTCTATTGTTTGCTAATTTTTCATTTATGATTCAAAGGAAAGCTTTATGCCCTTTTAAAATTAATTTCAAGCTAGTGATACATAATCGTCAATAACAAAACAAATGTATTTCAGAAGTTATAGTTTTTCCAACCTGAAGTCTTTAAGGGTGCGAGATCCTCAGCGTCGATACAAAACGGATCCTTCAAAACAACAATCCACGTTAGTAAGTCACTCCTCACTATCGTACACATAAACGTTCACAATCCACTGAAAAACGTATCACCATGAAAATTGGGAACACGTCAGTTCATACGAGGGACGTGCCATGCGAACCGGCGTATAAACATGGAGGTGTCGGATCGGAACAATACGAACGTGCGGCGCAGGGGACAGCAGCGAGCGCACGGCGCGCCGGCGGAGCGGTGACTGACCGACACACTGCCGCACCACCCCGCCTGGATCGCTCCTCCGGGACCCTTCCGCCGGGAATCGGACCCTCGACGGTCGCTTTCCTCACGCGAACCAACCACACGTGCTCCCCGGATCTGTGACTCATGCTCTCAACAGGTTCTGCTCTTCATCGCACCTTTCTACGGTTCCATCTCCGCAAATTGTAAGTGTCTTTGACCTTTCATGCTTTGAGACAATGCATCGAACGTCAGCATAAACCACGTGTGTACACGATGCAATATTGTACTCGGGAGGAGTAATTGATCGGGGTGATTGAATTCTCTGAACTGTTACTGAAAACTTGAAAATTACAATGTTATTTACAAACTGAAAAATTCAACCTGAAGAGTTTAATACATCTTCTTGACTTGAATGGATCTATAAATACAAGAGTGGAAATAACATAACGAGTAACGCATGTCTACGGTCATTGGTAACCGTCGACAGTGAAAGTGGCCGCAGAACAAGCGAGCTCACTTTGCAAGGCAGTTGCGCCTCTCGATAGATTTTCTTTGGTATTAGAAACCCTACCTCCAGTGGGCTTTCTATTGTTACGAACAATCACGATTCCAATAATAAACTAATACACAAACGTTTAAACTATAAATCTATTAGCTATCTCGCTATCCAGCCAGCTGAACCGGGCTCGATAATTGAAAATTAACAATTATTTTAATGAAAATAAGATGGTCAAGTTGAGATAAACCCTTCTAGCCATTTATTTCACTGTACATTTTCTTATGAACTAATGCTCGTCTTCATCAAAATTATAAGTTGTGTGATGACTTGGATATTATAAATTTTACTATTCTATTTGATAAAATTGCATGTATGAACACATTTTTCGAGAGTGATTTTCATCATAAGCGAGTTTAAAGTTTTGATTCTGATTGAAAGCTAAAGTTTAAAATAGAAAAGTCCCCGCCCAATTAAACCTGAGGGGCATATTTTAAATGGGAAGGCTTGACGATATAAATGAAACCGTTAACGAGAAATTTATCAATAATAATGTAAGTAATTCGGTACACTTTCCTCTTCTGATTTTCAGTAATTCTGAAAATATATTTTGTAGATCTTTACATGCTCTATCCGAATCTCTACTCCTCTATCTCGAATTTTACTACTCGGTCCTAAATATTCGAAGTATGACGAATGTAAATCAGTGTTTTGGAAATATTTTCTTTTGAATTGTTTATTTATTATTCAAGGAAATAAAATTTATTAATTACCTACTACTAATACGACGCAACATGTCATTGTTTTCCCTAATATTTAAGTAGCTTCAGATCATGAAAGTTCAATTAAAAAAGAATTTTAAAATATCACGCTAAAGCGCGTAGTTTTGTGATCATTCGAAGTGAACTTATTAATGAAATGACTCTATTTCTAACGGGTTGCACATAATTATAGTCATTGTTCCATTGTCGCTACTATCAGTAGCGGCATATAGCTTGTACATATTATTATGTGTTCTATAGCACATAACAATGTCATTCTAATTTCCTGTGGCAGTTCATTCACATTTTTTGATTTGTTATTTTTCTTTCGATTTTTAACAGCTATTTCAATAATGTATGAAGAATAAAAATATGAGGAACTCAATTTGAACATATAAATTATAAAAATCTATCATGTGCAGAACAAACTAAGAAGTCGTAGACATCTATAAAGTAAATTTTCTTTTTTCCATTACCTTTATTAATTTAGTAAAACATTGTATTAAAACTTACAAGTACAATAACAAGAAATAATTATAAAAAAATGTTCTAGTAAAGAAAAATAACAATAAGTAAATATTAAAAAAAATATATGGGAAATGTGTTACATAATAACAAGCACTGGTTGTTTAGGATTGTTGTAGTTATTTATATGATACGTCATTTTTTTTACTCTAATTTGTTTTTTTAATCTTATAGATTAATAAATAACCTAAAACTTACTAGAATAAAATAAACTTATGAAAATATAGATTAAGCCGTTGTTTGAAATTCTTCAGATTTAGGTGATATTTTTTTTTATATATCTCAAAATTAGATGCCATTATCTTAAACTTTTAAGAAGAAGAAAGTAAACTCTTTTTTTAATAAATAAATAAAAAATCTTACTTTTGCTAAGATATAAGATAGGCAGGTACTTGTATTATTGATTTACTACTATTAACAACGCCACATGCATCATACGTATGAATGTATGTGTATCAAAATCATTCTTATCTTTTAATATTAATTTTATCTATTTCACACACTTGTTTTCTAACATTTTCTAGTAGCTTCGCATGTGTGGTATGTAGATGAATAACAAATATCAGTATAAATATCCGTCGACCCAGAAAAAACTTTCGAATTAAACAGTACCTACTTGAAATTATTTAAAAGTATTAATTCCTTTTAATGATACTCCTTGACGCTGTAACCTAAAAAACCTAAAATACTTATTTAGTGTAGACAGTTTCCTATTAACGAGGATATTTCCGCCATGTTGTATTTCCTGACAACCTATATCTATATCTAATAATTATGATTCATTATACAATAAACACGCCGACTATGAGTAATGGTCGTGAATTTTTAAATACATTCATATATTACTTGATATTAAAATTATACTAGAATACATTTTCCTTATTTACTAATAGTGAAAAATATAAATAAAAAGATACATACAGTTTATTCTGTATTTTTTTTGCGTTTCATAAATCGTTATGTACCTATTGAAATTCAAATTAAAATTCGGCCGATCAACAAAATGGACTTTTATTAATTTAGCTGAATTTTTACACAGTGTCTGTTAAAAATCGGTTTAAAATTGTTCGGTAAAGAAAATGAATAAGATCAATTAAAATAATTTGCTTAAAACAACACAACAATTGACAACATCACTAATTCCAACGATGCTACAAAATTAATATGATAAAGTATATATACTCGACTAATTTTAAAGAATATATGGGCTCTCCATTTCTTCTTTCACGAATAGATTCAAGTAATTTTATATAAAATGTTTAATCGTATCTGATAAACAGTAATATACTTAGAATAACTAAATTTTAGAATAACTAAACAGTTATTTTTGTAGAAATCTACAAAATGATTTTTTAAACACTATTTTTCACTTTTATAATTAAAACATAGAAAAAACGACATTTATGCATGTAGTATTTTTGTCATTTTTTCTTTTCTATTTATTTTATTTTATGAATAAAATGTATATATTTCTTTTTCCTTATTAGAAATATACAAATACTGTTTTTATTTTACGAGACTCTATTCCACTTGGGTCTGCTATTTTATATCTTCTTTATATTTTTATATTATTAATATAAATACAAACAAAAACGAAACCAAAACATTTATAATAAAAATGTATTTTAGGCATTTCATAAATAAAATTAATTTTACTTAGGTATAGGATATTCGCCGCTTTTGAATTTCATTCAACCAAATTAAAATCTTGTAGTTAAAAAAATAATTGAAAATGACACTAAAAATTTTACTTTAACAAAATGTATGTATTAAAACTGTTTCTAGTCTAGTCTATAGTTAGAAAAACGTCATAAAAATACTTCTTTAAGATCAACGTAAGGCGGTATCACAACGAAGGGCGTCTTTAACATGATTAATATAGCGATCGTACATGCGCATGCACTTCCCCATTCC
>DVXP01001108.1:0-16203 GCA_018235645.1 Junonia grisea | reverse complement strand
GGAGGTCAGACGGCAAGCGCTCTGCGTAAAAATCAGGAACTTGTCAAAACTTAGGATAGAATAAAGCAGACCCTGGCTAAGTCCGGGAAAAATGCTAGGAAGAAGATAGTGACTACTTTAATTTTTTTTTTGTTATTATTGCACGGTTTTACAGGTTGGATTACTGGGTATTCAAATTATATGGACAAGGGATGCTGAGTTAGCCCTGATGCAGGCTCGGCAGGATAAGAAGATAATGATAGAAACGAATAACAAATTTCTAGAACTCCTCAATACTCTCATCGACCAAACAACCAGAGATCTAATTAAGATAGAGCGCACCAAGTTTGAGACGCTAATTACAATTCATGTTCATCAGAGAGACATATTCGATATGCTGGTAAATATTTTAAAATTTCGTAAGTTTTTTTAAATTTTGTGTTGGATGTAAAAGATGTCGAAACGACATAAAATTATTTCACGTTTAAGATAAAGATCTTAAGTTAAAGCTTAAGTTGCTTAACAACAACGACTTAACTTGCTAATAAGAATTTCAGATAAAAAAAACTATCTGCTTGTAATTTCAATATTTTACCACCTTTTACAATTGCTGACAGACAGACAGACGACGAGCCGAGATGGCCTAGTGGCGCGAACACGTGGATCTATACCAAAGATCGCGGGTTCTAACCCTGGATTTACATGTGCTAAACTTGTGTTTAAATCCATCTCGAGCTCGGCGGTGAAGGAAAACATCGTGAGGAAACCTGCATGTGCCGGAGGAAATTCTGACACATGTTTATCCACCAATCCGCAGTGGAGCAGCGTGGTGGATTAAGCTCCATGACCTTCTCCCTAATAGGAAAAGACGCCTATGCCCAGCCGTGGGATATGTACAGGCTGTGTTACATTTTGTTGCTGTTTTACTTTTTACAATTGTATATGTGAACCTTCTCGTATATAGGTATGTGCCTACTTACGTTATAACATCTCATAAAATTCTTCACACTATTTTTATAAGTCTGCCTGTTATAATGTCTGTGTTCATAATAATTTTTATTAAATTTAAAATATGACTAACTCTGTTTCTCTTTACAGTGTCGTTTGAACGTCCGTTCCGCGAACGACTTCGAATGGCTGAAGCAATGCCGGTTCTATTTCAAAGAAGACGCCGACAAGACCTGGATATCAGTCACCGATGTGACGTTCACTTATCAGAACGAATACTTGGGGTGCACTGAGAGATTAGTCATCACGCCTTTAACGGATCGGTAATTTTCGCGTTTATCGGGAAAATTTTTGATTATGTGTCAAAGTATTTATTATTCAAATTAGGAATTTACAATCCCTTTCTGATCGTCAGATGAATTTAGTAACTTATTCTGGAAAACCTTTTCTGAACATATCCATTAGTCATCTGACTCAGTTGGAAGCAATAAAAATAATAGGCTTCCGATTAAAATTTACGAAACGCCCTTGTCATATGTATCCCATAATGACCCACAGGTCGTATAATACAAAATAATACAATTAAACTTTCAATGTCCTCAAGAACCTTTCTAAAACTCCTACTAGGGGTCACCAATAGGTCTGGGCCCGTGGCCTTTTACTTCCACAACCACCTGTAGTTACGCACTGGGCTCAACACGCTATATCGCTTGTTGGACGTTTTGCTCCAGGTGCTACATAACGCTAGCCCAGGCGCTGGCGATGAGCATGGGCGGCGCGCCGTGCGGCCCAGCGGGCACGGGCAAGACGGAGACCGTCAAGGACATGGGCAAGACGCTCGCCAAGTACGTCGTCGTCTTCAACTGCTCCGACCAGATGGACTACAGGTAGTGGATACAGTTAGTGTCTACTTACGAAAAGTCTATATCTTTAATTGATCAAAGTATGATAACCAAAATACCCACAAATTTCATTTTCAAGGTTAAATCAGCACATCGATATACATATTCATATTATTTAAGATCAATCGGAGGTATGGGCTAAAACCTTGACTACTTGGTCTGTCTTGAGACTTTTCTAAGTGCGGAGGCACGGAGGAGAGCTGAACTCCACGGCCTAAACTTGTATTAGTGCACATATGCGACAAACATTTTCATTCAATTATTTCAGAGGTCTCGGCCGTATCTACAAGGGCCTGGCTCAGTCCGGCTCTTGGGGCTGTTTCGACGAGTTCAATCGCATAGAACTGCCGGTATTATCGGTGGCAGCTCAGCAGGTCGCCGTCGTGCTCGCCGCCAAGAAGGAGAAGAAGAAGAGCTTCCTATTCACAGATGGAGATATGTCGGATATGTGCCCCGAGTTCGGAATATTTATTACCATGGTAAGAGTTAATGACCTAGTAATATTGTAACTCATACAAGCTGGCAAGTTTATAAGTGATAGGACTTAGTAATGGTATTATATAAACTGTTAAGAGTTTATATGACATGGTAAGTTTACGGCTAATAAAAACCCGGACTAGCATAGCAAAGTTTTCGAATGAAAAAAATGTTATATTAACGTGCTTAGTGGTTAAAAATCCTGAAGAAACTACCATCAGGAAGAATACTTGTACATTTATTATCATCAAACCAAATAGGATCAGCTATATTCATTATTTATGCTCCTAACTTTCTTCTTACTAGAACAGGAGCAAAGTCAAGCATCAGCTTGGTATCAACTTATAATTAGTATCAACTAATAGTAATTGCTATGACGATTTTCTTGTTGCAGTTCAAGGCAATAAAGTATTATTCTAGGGCAATATTTGAAATCTCACTGAAAATTACTCATAGAAAAATTTGCATTTTACAAATTTCCAAATTTCCAGAATCCAGGTTACGCAGGTCGCAAAGAATTACCAGAAAATTTAAAAATTCAATTCCGCACTGTAGCTATGATGGTACCGGACAGGCAAATAATTATACGAGTGAAGTTAGCCTCTTGTGGGTTCTTAGAAAATATAACTCTTGCACGAAAATTCTACACATTGTACAAATTGTGTGAGGAACAGCTTACAAAACAGGTAATGACTTTAACTCAAACATCAATCAAGACCCATAGCTCAACGGTTAAAGCACTTGCCCTGGCAAAGCAGAAGGTGCGGGTTCGAATCCCTTTGTGTCGCTAATTTTTGATTTGATGTGAAAGTTTAATATTATTGCCCTACGTGTGGAAAACACGGAATAATCAATAAACTATTTAATGACTTTAAGTTAACTTCGAATAAGTACTAAAGTATATATGTATAATTGATAATAATTAATGTTGAGACTGAGTTCAGAACTTAATTCTCTAAACCTACTTTTAGGTCCATTACGACTTCGGTTTAAGAAACATTCTGTCTGTCTTGCGAACTCTCGGTGCTGTCAAACGAGTTAACACGAAGGATAACGAAAGCACAATAGTAATGAGGGTGTTAAGAGACATGAACCTATCTAAACTTATTGATGAAGACGAGCCGCTCTTCATTTCCCTTGTGGCGGACTTGTTCCCGAACCAGGCGTTAGAAAAAACCGCTTACACTGATCTCGAAGACGCTATTCGGAAGCAAGTTGAACAGAATGGACTGATTTATCATCCGCCTTGGGTTTTGAAGATAATACAGGTACCTACATACATTTTCAATACTTAGCCCCACTGCTGGGCAATTATTCTCCTGTAAAGGAGAAGGTTGTAGCCACTTTAACCATCTCCAAATAGTGTCCCAAGTGTTTGAACTATCAAATAATCGCCTCACAACTACGTTATTTGGCAGACGGTTTTCTCAATAAGACACAACAATTTAGCATTTTACGATGCAGTCAAACTTAATTAGAGAAGGTGAAGCAGCGTATTTATGTAAAGTAATTTGATTTAAATAAATGGTTAAAAGCATATTTCATAACTATCTTTTATAACATCGTTTTATATATTTCAAAAGTTGTATGAAACACAACGCGTTCGCCACGGCATCATGACTCTTGGTCCCCCGGGAGCCGGGAAAACGACTTGCATTCATACTTTGATGGACGCTCTCTCGGACATCGAAGATCCACACAGGTGAAGATCCACACATTAATATTAATTAAAGAAATTTTAATATCTACATTATTATAAAAAGTCTAATACTACCTATTCATCTAAGTAAACAAATAGTAAGTAAAAAATAGTTTATTAACTTCTCCGACTTCAAAAGGGAGGAGGTTATCAATTCGGTCGGTATTTTTTAAGTTATAATTTTAATCCGTGTATTACATTTAGAAGACTTAACGGCCGCATTTTTCATTTAATGTATTTTGTTTCTTCTTCTAGAGAAATGCGTATGAATCCTAAAGCTATAACAGCAGCGCAAATGTTTGGCCGTCTAGATGTGGCCACCAATGATTGGACGGATGGTATATTTTCCGCCCTTTGGAGGAAAACATTGAAAATAAAAACTGGAGAACATATTTGGTTAGTTCTAGATGGACCTGTTGACAGTATATGGATAGAAAATTTGAACTCTGTACTAGACGATAACAAAACTTTAACACTAGCTAACGGTGACCGTCTAACAATGTCGCCTACTTCGAAAATTATTTTTGAGCCTGAAAATATCGACAACGCTTCTCCTGCTACAGTTTCACGCAATGGAATGGTTTATATGAGCTCGTCAGGATTAAACTGGGAACCAGGTAAACAAAATAAATCATAAGTCGTCATCTCTTGAAACATTATTTCATCTGTTATAGTATTATTTTGCAGTTCAATTAATTATTCATATCCAAATAATGTTCTTCCTTTTTCAGTTCTAAATGCGTGGCTTAAAACTAGATCTCCGAGAGAAGTAGAAGTGTTTAGTAGTTTGTTTGAACAGACATTTCCAAACACTTACACGTGGTGTACTCAAAATTTGACTTTTAGTATGCGCGTCCTTCAAAGCAATATTATATACCAAATGCTCAATTTACTTGAAGGTTTAGTTCCACCACAGATAGTAGAGGTCGAAGATCCCTCTGCCAATAAATCAGTTAACGGAGACATCGATGAGGAAGATGAAAAAGAGAAAGTTGAAGAAATAGTCCTCTTTACACATGAGCATTTGCATAAAATTTACATATTCTCCTTAACTTGGGGCTTCGGTTCCCTTCTAGAAACAGACGATCGGCATAGATTTGACAACTTCGTAAAAACGACTTACAAAGAAATATTCGATTTACCTAAACATCCTAATAATAAGTCAAGCTTACTTTTTGACTTTTATGTCAAACATCCAGGAAAATGGGAGTTATGGGACGACTTGATGACAAACTACATTTATCCTGATACGGCGACTCCTGACTATTCGAATATATTAATTCCAATAGTTGATAATGTTCGCATCAATTACCTTATTTACTGTATTGCTAAGCAAGGTAAGGCAGTTCTTTTACTCGGAGAGCAAGGTTCCGCTAAAACAGTTATGATGAAAGCTTACATGAAAAATGCTAACCCAGAACAATTTATGGGACGATCATTTAATTTTTCATCGGCTACAAGTCCGTATCAATTTCAAAAAACCATTGAAAGTTATGTAGAAAAACGCAGTGGAATGACATTTGGACCACCGGGTGGAAAGAAAATGTTAGTTTTTATAGATGATATTAATTTACCGCAAATCAACGAATGGGGTGATCAAATAACAAATGAAATCGTAAGACAAACTATGAGTATGGGTGGATTCTACAGCCTAGAAAAGCCTGGCGATTTTACAACTATTGTCGATATTCAATTTCTAGGAGCAATGGGACAACCCGGTAATATAATTATTGTAAATTACATAATAAATATAGTTTTTTTTTACTTTAACTATCTTTTGTATTTGTGTTTATTACTTTGACTTACGACTTATTAGGTTTCAATTTCAGGAGGTGGACGAAATGATATTCCTGCTAGATTAAAACGACAATTTTCAATCTTTAATTGTCCTCTACCTAACAATGATTCAATTGATAAAATCTTCAAAGTTATTGGAGAAGGTCATTACAATGCAAAAAGAGGTTTTACAGTGGAAGTGAGATCGCTTATAAAAAAAATAATTCCTTTAACTAGAGAACTTTGGATGAAAACAAGAACAAATTTACTACCCACTCCTGCTAAATTTCACTATGTTTTTTCACTGCGAGACTTATCCAGGGTCTGGCAAGGCATGATAGGTACTTTGCCTACTGTTATTGAATCGGAAAAATGTTTAATGCTTCTGTGGAAACATGAATGCTCGAGGGTATTTTCTGACCGATTTACACATCAGTCGGATAAGGATTGGTTCAATAACGCGTTATACTCCATTACAGAAAATTTATTGGGACCAGAGTACAAAAAAATGATGGAAAAAGATCCTGTATTTGTAGATTTTATGAGGTAAAATTTACTAACAACTATAACTATTTTTTTTACTTATTTATTCGGGGCAAATTGTAATACCTATTTAATAAATAGAAATAGAAATATATTAAATACTAACGAATACCCTTAATTATTAAAAATAATAATAATTTATAAAGAGATACATTTATTTTAACAGAGACGCTCCAGAGCCAACTGGCGAAGAGGGTGAAGACGCAGACATGGAACTTCCAAAAGTTTACGAACCGGTTTTCGATCACGCTGAACTACGTGATCGCTTAGATATGTTTCTTTCGCAGTTTAATGAAATGGTTCGAGGCTCAGGAATGGATCTTGTGTTCTTTCCGGACGCCATGTTGCATTTAGTGAAAATATCAAGAGTTATAAGACATCCGAGAGGAAATGTCATGTTAGTTGGTGTTGGTGGCTCAGGCAAACAATCCTTAACAAAATTATCAACATTTATAGCAGGATACCGCTCATTTCAAATAGCTTTGACAAGATCTTACAACGTGGGCAATTTTTTGGAAGATCTGAAACTACTCTATAGATCATGTGGGGTTCAGGGAAAAGGCACTACCTTCATTTTTACTGATTTAGATATAAAAGAAGAAGGTTTTCTTGAATACTTAAACAATATTTTATCATCAGGAGTAATTTCAAATTTATTCACGAAAGACGAACAGCAAGAAATCATTTCAGAGCTAACTCCCGTTATGAAACGCGAAAATCAGAAACGAACATTAACAAACGAATTAGTGATGGAATATTTTTTGAACAGAACTTGCCAAAATCTTCATGTAGTTTTGTGCTTTTCTCCGGTAAGAAACTGAAAATTTAACTCCTTCATATAAACAAAACATATGTTACTTGGATGTTTTTTCGAGAGTTTACAAAATTTTATTTAGTATATTAATAATAAAAAACTATTTAAAAACTAGCGACCAAGTAGAAATTCATAAAAATCATAAGTTTTCCAAACTCTCGGAACACATTCAGATAAAATGACTAAATGACTCCACTATTTGACAAATAACGTAAATCTTATTTATTCGTCTTACAGGTCAGTGAGGCTTTCAGATATCGAGCATTACGTTTTCCAGCTCTAATTTCTGGTTGCACCATAGACTGGTTTCAACCGTGGCCAAAAGATGCACTTGTCTCCGTAGCTGACCACTTTTTAACTGATTTCGAAATCGAATGCACCAAAGAAGTAAAAAAGGAACTCGTTACAGTTTTGGGCACTATTCAAGATGTTGTTTCTAAAGTCTCTACTGAATATTTTCAAAGATTTCGACGTTCTTCTCACGTTACTCCCAAATCCTATCTTAGTTTTATAGGTGGCTATAAGACCATTTATCAAATGAAACAAAAGGAATTAGGAGATGGTGCTCTGAGAATGGATACTGGCTTAGAAAAATTACGTGAAGCTTCGATTTCAGTTGAAGTTTTGAAAAAAGATTTGGCTGTGATGGAACAAGATTTAGCTTTAGCTTCTGAAAAAGCTGATCGTGTACTCTCAGAAGTAACCGACCGAGCAATGCAAGCAGAAATCGTAAAAAATCAAGTGCAAATTGTTAAAGAAAAAGCAGAAGCTTTAGTGGCTTATATAGCAGAAGAGAAAGAAAAAGCTGAAAGAAAATTAGAAGCTGCTAAGCCAGCTTTAGAAGAAGCCGAAGCTGCTTTGAATACCATAAAACCTGCACATATAGCAACAGTAAGAAAATTAGGCCGACCACCACACCTCATAATGAGAATAATGGACTGTGTTCTAATTCTATTTCAAAGAAGATTACATCCTCTAATATCTGACACTGCAGCACCGTGTCCAAAACCTTCCTGGGCAGAATCTTTGAAGGTAATACCTTTTCTTTATAAGTAAAATGAAATTTTAAAATTTTGGTTACTATACATGTCACGTTTCTTCTAATACTACAACGCTATAAAAATCAATTGTAAATTATTTTTTCTGACAAATTTTACTTAATTTTATTTATCAGATGATGGCCAGTACAACATTTTTACTTCAATTACAAAACTACCCAAAAGATATTATTAATAATGAAATGGTTGAACATCTTGTACCGTATTTTGAAATGGAAGACTATAATATGGACACAGCTAAACGTGTGTGTGGAGATGTGGCAGGCTTACTGTCGTGGACAAAGGCTATGGCATTCTTCCACAGCGTTAATAAAGAGGTTTTACCTTTAAAAGCAAGTTTAATGTTGCAAGAAGCTCGGTTGAAGGTAAGAAGGTGCATTACACTGCATTTATTTAACTTGAATTAATTTATTTTTTATTTATTTACTACACTTCTAGATTACATCTTCTAGATGTCGTGATGTAAATTAAAATTATTTTTTAGGTTGCTATGGAAGATCTAGCATCTGCAGAACGCCAGTTAGAAGAACGTGAAATGTCTTTGCGAAAAGTTAAAGAACAGTATGAAGCTGCTGTTTCGGAGAAGCAACAATTAACAGACGCCGCTAATATTTGCTTAAGAAAAATGACAGCAGCAACTCAACTCATTAATGGGTTGGGAGGGGAAAAAATTAGATGGACTCAGCAGAGTAAAGATTTTAAAGAGCAACTGGGTAGATTAGTAGGTGATGTTGTGTTAGCTACAGGTTTTCTATCGTATTGTGGCCCTTATAACCAAGAATTTAGAAATAGTCTATTTAATACGTGGATGGAAATTTTAAAAAGCAAACAAATACCTGTAACAGATAATTTAAACATAACTAACATGTTAGTCGAAAGTGCTACAATATCCGAATGGACTCTGCAAGGTCTACCAAACGATGAGTTATCTGTACAAAATGCTTTGATCGTCACAAAATCAAGTTCGTATCCTCTTTTAGTAGATCCTCAAAGTCAAGGAAAGAACTGGATTAAAAATAAAGAATCAACAAATGAACTACAAATTACTTCTTTAAACCACAAATATTTTCGAACTCACCTAGAAGACAGCTTGTCTTTGGGGAGACCATTGCTAATAGAGGATGTAGGCGTAGAATTGGATCCAGTTATAGACAATGTCTTGGAAAAAAACTTTATTAAATCTGGATCAATAGAAAAAGTTATTGTTGGCGATAAGGAGTGCGATGTGATGCCTGGGTTTATGCTTTACATCACTACTAAGCTCCCTAACCCAGCTTATTCTCCTGAAATAAGCGCAAAAACGTCTATCATTGACTTTACCGTCACTATGCAAGGTCTCGAAGATCAATTACTAGGAAGAGTCATATTAATGGAAAAATCGGATTTAGAAGAAGAGCGAGTTGCTTTATTCGAATCTGTTATGAAAAATCAAAGGAGTATGAAAGAACTAGAAAGCAACTTACTTTGTCGTTTAACATCCTCAGAAGGTTCACTGGTTGATGATGAGGCTTTAATTCAAGTTTTACAAATTACAAAATCAACAGCTGAAGAAGTTAACGAAAAATTAAAAGTGGCTGAAGTAACGGAAAAAAAGATCATTAAAGCGAGAGAAGAATTTAGAGCGGTGGCAGCAAGGGGCTCTATTTTATACTTTTTAATAGTTGAGATGAGCAATGTTAACATAATGTATCAAAATTCTCTAAAACAATTCCTTACCATCTTTGATAACTCAATAACAAAATCTGCTAAAAGTAACATCACGGAGGAACGCATTAATATTATTCTTAAATACCTAACACATGAAGTATGGGCGTTTACATTACGTAGTTTGTATGAGAGGCATAAATCATTGTTTACCCTTATGTTAGCTATGAAAATAGACTGTCAACGAGGATTGATTTCACATGACGAATTTATGGCATTTGTCAAAGGAGGCGCATCGCTTGACTTAAACGCGGTGACTCCAAAGCCATTCAGATGGATACTTGACATTACTTGGCTAAATTTAGTTGAAATAAGTAAAATAAAATCATTTTCTGATGTCTTAGCCAAGGTATGTGATAATAATTATTAATTTCATTAGAATAAACTGCATATGACATATGTGCATATAATGGTTTATACATATCATTTATTTTATTTCAATATATTTTTAGATAACAAGCAATGAAAAAGAATGGAGAGTTTGGTATGAAAAGGCTAAGCCAGAAGAAGAGGTATTACCTAGTGGGTTTCAAGAAAGTCTCGATGTATTTCGCAAATTGCTCCTAATTAGGTCATGGAGCCCTGATCGAACACTCTCGCAAGCAAGGAAGTACATAGTTGGTGAGGTTTTGTGTGATAAAATAAATATTAACATGTTTAACAACAAATATGTGCATATTTAGAATTATGTCACTCTTGTAGATTCACTGGGTGCTGAGTATGGTGAAGGGCAAATTCTAAATTTAGAGTCTACGTGGGAAGAATCAGAACCACGTACTCCGTTGATATGTATTCTTTCAATAGGGTCGGACCCTTCAGCACAGATTGCGTCATTAGCGAAATCAAAAGAAATAGGTAAGTTACTATTATTGTTCCAGTAGTTGCCATTCTACATAAAATTAATCAGATTTAAAATATGTTTTATTTGCGTAATTTAGTGTTAAAAGCTGTTTCCATGGGACAAGGCCAAGAAATTGTTGCTCGTAAAATGATCTCTGACTCAATGAACGAAGGAGGCTGGGTGTTATTACAAAATATTCATTTGTCGCTACCATTTTGTGTAGAAGCCATGGATGCCCTCATAGAAACTGAACATATACAGGAATCGTTTCGTCTGTGGTTAACTACTGAAGTTCACAGTGACTTTCCCATAGGACTATTACAAATGGCTATTAAATTTACAAACGAGCCTCCTCAAGGCATACGAGCTAGTATGAAAAGAACATATCAAAACATTACACAGGACACATTAGATTATTCATCATTATCGCAATGGCCTCCACTGTTGTATGCAGTAGCGTTTTTACACACTATTGTTCAAGAAAGGAGGAAGTTTGGTCCGTTGGGGTGGAATATACCTTACGAGTTTAATCAAGCAGACTATGCAGCAAGCGTGCAGTTTATACAAAACCATCTTGATGAAATTGATCCCAAAAAAGGAATATCGTGGCCTACAATATGTTATATGCTCGGAGAAGTGCAATATGGCGGTAGAGTAACAGATGATTTTGATAAACGCTTATTAACTACATTTACTAATGTGTGGTTTTGTGATGTGTTACTAAGACCCGGTTTTGAATTTTACAAAGGATATAAAGTTCCACAAACTAGAAATTTACAAGGATATGTCGACTATATAAATCAACTGCCGTTAACCGATACGCCAGAAGTGTTCGGGCTGCATGGTAATGCCGATATAACTTATCAGATCAACAGCGCTAAAGACATATTAGATACAATTCTAAGCGTACAACCGAAAGAAGGTGGGAGTCAAGGCGGTGAAACGAGAGAAAGCATAGTTTACCGCTTAGCTGAAGATATGTTAGAAAAATTACCAAAGCAGTATATTAGTTTTGAAGTAAGAGACGCACTTCATAAGATGGGAGCATTTCTGCCAATGAATATATTCTTAAGGTAGATAATAATTTTAACATTTTAAAAGACACATAAGTATTTCTACTTGTAACAAAAATACAAATATAATCTCTTAATAATTTCAGACAAGAAATAGATCGCATACAACGAGTCATAAAGACAGTACATACAACACTTTGCGACCTGAAGTTAGCAATCGACGGTACAATAATTATGAGTCAAGGATTACGCGAATCACTCGACGCTATGTACGATGCTCGTATTCCGCAACAATGGTTGAAGGTGATTTTATTAGTATCTAAATTGTATTTAAATCTTAAACTGCCTAGCATTCGTATAAATGAAACAAGTAATTTGCTTTTTATTTTCAAACAAAATACTTTTTCCCTTGGTTTCAAACGAATAGTTTTGTATATAGGTAATTTCAACCCACTTGAAATGTCTTGTCTTAACACGAATCGAATTAGAATTTTCGTTTGTCTGACGGAGTAATTTCGATCTTGATTGGCGTAGCGCTATGCACATAGTTCAGATCATTCAAGTTTCGTGAATCGGACTATACCTATTGTTATGTTATTCTTTTTGCGAGTGTAATAACTAATTTATGTTTTAAATATATTCACCGTGCACCTTAGAGTACAATCCTACTAAATGGTCGTAATTTCTAGGTGTCCTGGGAATCAGCAACGTTAGGTTTCTGGTACACGGAGCTGCTGGAGCGTGAGCAGCAGTACCGCACGTGGCTGCGCAATGGAAGACCGCACGCCTTCTGGATGACGGGCTTCTTCAACCCGCAGTGATTCCTCACTGCTGTGAGACAGGTTATTTTGATAATTAAGTTTATAATTTCATTTTTTAAAATATAATCATAATCCTATAAATCCTAATAAAAATGTTAATGGTTATATCATTAACTCAAATAGCTCTATTTTATTTTACACAACAGACCTGACAGACGTTATGCCTTGTTCATTATTATCGCCATCAATCGGGTTTTTAATTATTTTACCCTCGTAAGAACCATCCATAAACTTAAAAACGACTTAGTATTTGTTTAGCTTTAGTTATTTTTACATATTCAGCACATATAGCGATTCATTGTTATTTTTGACCCCCGACGCAAAAGAGGGGTGTTATAAGTTCGACGTGTCTGTCTGTCAGTCTGTCTGTAGCTCCCGAACCGATGAAGCGGTTTCATCAATTCAGTAATTTAAATAATAACATTTTTTTCAATTTCAATTCAACTTAATAAGTAGAAAGAAAAGAAGAAGAAATCGAGAAGACCGATACTATAGTTAGCGCCATCTATTGACGTTTGTTGGAGACGAGCATTCGCAACAGGTGAATACACAGATATTTTATGACTGCACCAGGGATTCATAGGCATACAGGAGGTCGTGATGAAAAGAGATATTTATTTTATCTCAGTACCACTGCAAATTCATAAGAAATGCGCATGCTTGAATTTCAAGCATGCGCATTTCAGCACTAGTTACGAAACGGAGATAAAATGATTGTCTCTTTTTTATTTTTTGAAATCTCTTTCTTAAACCTCCTGCTTCTTTATATGTCCCTGGTGCATCCGTGAAATATTTGCCTTGTATTCCTGGATCCATAGGGTGAAAAAAAAGTTAAAAAAGAGATATTTTTTTATATTATGACAAAAAAGTTCAATCAATATTTACCATAAATAGAAAAATGCAGCGGTAGGCGTGGTATCATTTATTTCACACATGTACGTTTCAATTCTGAAATTGCAGCAACAATGATTTAAAATGGATGTCTCGTTTTGCCTTATACTCGTATCTCTTATTTGCTTATGTAAGCCTAGTGCATCCTAGAACTATCTGCCTTTTATTCCTGAATAATCATAATTATAAAAATATATGTATGGTTTTCCCATATATCTCTTGCTTAGCTATGTAGTCCTGGTAGGACTGTGATCTATCTGCATTTTATTCCCGATTCGTAAATTTTTTATTTATTTATCTAGTTTTTTGCATACCTGTTCAAGAATCATAAGGATTTTTAGTACATTACTGCAGCGGTCGGCAAGAGGGCATTGATAGACGAACGTGTGAATGTGGGCCGAGGTGAAGCCGAGGCACACATAAGTAAGTCCATCAATGTCTAGTTGCGGCCAAGGCTTTTCTCAAACAATGCGAGGAAATTAAACTAAAGCACAGAGTAGATAAAGTAAGTATACAGAGACAACACTTCATAAGAACACAGAATAGATAAAGTATACAGAAGCAAAGCTTCAAACAACGGCGCGAAACGATTGCACTACTACAAGCACGCGGGGCATGTGTGAGTGATTAATGAAAAATAATCGTAAGTAATTTGTAAAGTATTAATATATGTTATAATACTGTCATACTGAATAATAAAACTATTTAAAAAATGTTTTGTTTCATTTGTCTTCACCTAATGTGATGACCATACCAAAATAGGTGACAATTTTTGACGTTCTTACGAAGCTTTGTCTCTGTATACTATATCTACTCTGTGCTTTAGTCTTCTTTGTTGACCTGATATCTTTATTTTGTTTGATCGGTGCAAGAGAATTGTAATAGAAGATTGCTATTGAAAGTAAACGAATTAAAAATTCAATCCGACGTCATTCCGGCGATGAAATCGTTCACTCCCGAAACCCAATATTTTTACGACGAATTAGTCAACCCTTCGAAACAATTTTAATAACTCCCGTTAAGGTTATTGGATTAGGAGCGTATTTCTCGATTGGCCGGATCTAGCTATTCGATTATGGGCCGGTCGGGTCCGTTCGAGTGAAAAATGCACTAATCGACGTTAGGGAGAAGATTTGGTGTTTGGTAGCGCGTTTGTGTCATGTCGTGACGATTGTTGGATGTACGTTGATTGGAATCGTTATAGGTTTGATTTTCTAAAATTAAAAATACTTTAGTTATGGTTTCCATTTCCCCGTTAAAGCAGTGGTCGGAATTTTTATGATATAAGATTTGTGAGTTCTTATATCTTTTTGGATATACTATATGATGTGTATCGTTATACCTTTTACTTTTATTTATTTATTTTATTTATGCACCTTAAAATCTAAGTACAGTCATTTATATTAAAGTTAGTATACAAAGGACATCTTATCTCTTAAAAGAGATCTCTTCCAGAAACCCTCGAGCATAGGAGAACAATATTATAAATGTGGTGCAGGCACAAAATGATTAGTAATAAACTTGAGAATTAAAAAAAAACAAACATTTAATCTACTTATACAATCCAATACTATAATAAGAAACATAAATCTATATATAAATAAATCTATATATATGAAAATGAATTGCTGTTCGTTAGTCTCGCTAAAACTCGAGAACAGCTGAACTGACTTGTCTAATTTTGGTCTTGAAATATTCGTAGATGTCCAGGAAAGGTATAAAAGGTGAGAAAAATTCGAATAATTGCCGGGAATACCCTAAAAACAGCATTTTTCTATTTCCCATACAATAGTTATCTAAATCGATTGAGGCAGTACGAAGTCTGCCGGGTCAGCTAGTACAACATGTAAATATATTAATTCTCGCTTAACGTAATTCTCAGGGATAAGTTTACGTAAATGTTTTTGTTACTGGTATTAACATAAAAAACCTAAATATGAAATTCGCCATGTTGATTTTGATGACGTCATGAAGCGAATGATACCAATTTCATAATCGATCAAGCCGATTAAGCTACATACCATAATGGAACGGAATATACTTCATTGCTTACATAAGTACCTACATAATATGTATGTGAATTCATGTAGGGTGTTTGCCCTCTGTAATACCGTGAATACAATACTGATACCGCGAAACTATATTTTTTCATAAGTGTGAACCCAAACTCAACAGCATTTCATTGTAACTTTAATTTTTTAGGAAAAAATTGTTACGCGGTACTGCAGTCGCAATGATGATAGACTATTATAGAGATTGTTAATACCGCAAAAACTCATAACATCATGAAACATGGCAGTCAAGGGACGTATCTCCACGATACATTACCCCATAAGAACGTCACAAAAAACTTAAAAAAGCCATAGCTTAGTGCCCGCATGACTAGTGTCCTCTCACGCGGGATATCACGAGAAATTTAATAAAAAGCCTAACCGAGCGGCAATCGTTTCGCTGAGTCGCGACCCTTTTAGGGCGAACACATGCGGACGTCTTTCCTACCCACCTACCCTCTTGATATTTGAAAGAAAGAAAGAAAGAAAAAACATTTATTGACATACACACAAATAAAGAAAAAAATATACAAAGATGGATATAAAAACATAAACAAAGAAAAATATAATAATAAAGAAAAAAAAAATATCTATATATATAATTAATAAAAAACTTGTGTGCAGTCAAAAGGAGACAGCTCAGGCTATGAGGGATTTTTATCCCTCTGCTGATTTTCAGCTGTCTC
>DVXP01001107.1:0-16213 GCA_018235645.1 Junonia grisea | reverse complement strand
GTGGGTAAACCGACAAGGACCAGACCTAGAAACGAATGTTTATATAAATACAAACATCCGACCTGAGCGGGAATCGAACCCGCGATCGCCGGTCGTTATTATAAAGTTAATGAATAGTTTGTAAATTAGCTTTGAAACTTATTTTACGATGTTTCAAATTAAGCTGGATGGTATACCAATTTGGTCATCATATTCTTTATGTTTTTTTTGCTCTTATTTATATTTTACACGTAAATAGTTTGTGTCCAAATAAAATTTTATAATATTTTTTAAATACTTGACCTGAGCCACGGACAAAAGCTAGTACAATAAAATTTAGAATTGTAGAGTATGAATATTGATTCACATGCTGTGCCATATTGTTATATTTGCAATTTTCATATTTCATTCTTCGTCTAGGATACTTCTAGATTGTTCGTAAAAGACCTAAAGATTTGCCATTGCATGCCAAACTCATTGCGATTGGAATACCTTACAAGAGCTATTAAAAATATAAGTAGGTATCTTTATTTAATTAAAATTGTGGTTTAAAAACAATTAGATGCCTACAATAATTAAAGAACAGGCACAACAAAAGAAGAAAAATTAGTGTAAAACTTTTATTTTAACTAGCTTAACAAACACGTCAACTTACCAAATATAATACTTAACTATATTACTAAAAGCCACAGAGAATCATCAAAAATAATTTAATAAACACAACTAAGACAGCAATATAACAGTAAATTATATGCGCAGTGGCATACTTGAGATGCAAAGTTATTAAAGTGGGAGATGAATGGGGGGGGGGTCGCCTAGACCTTTCTCTCAAGTTCTGGGTCAAGCCGGTTTATGTAAGAGGTATTATGTTTACATTTGGATATTATTTTGTTTGTACATTACTACGAACAATCTTTAGAAGTATTTACTTAAATTGTACTATTAAATTTTTAAGTGTAGGTACTTGTGGACTTGTTAACTGATTAAAAATGGGAAAAGGTTCTTAATATAATACTAACTTATTCTTTTTTTTTTAAGTTTATCACTAAAACTTTCTCGTTTATGGATTTTGTTTTAAAGGGATATACTATATTGGTCCCATAGATGTTTTATAAAACAGATTGGTTAAGTAGTTTATTAAATGTTATTTATGTATTATAGTATATTGTAGTATAGTAGTTACTTTGGTTAAATATTTGAAATGTTTAATGCTAAGAATATTTTGCTTGCACAATAATTAAAAATTATAAATAAATATAAAGATATAAATAAAATAATAATAAAGATATAATAATACGCAACGGACTCACTGGATACGTATAAGCCTATTAAAGGCTTCTGTGTCCTATATTGCAAGCTATCATTGTAATAATAATGAGTGAATTAAACAATAAATTAAAAAAGTGGCATAATTTTTCTATGATTATCTTTCAGCTTCATCATCACACTCGTTTATACTCCAAAAACTGCCACGAGTTAAAGAAACCGTCGGTCGCAAAGGTCGTTTAAGATTTACCATGTCCAATTTAACGCTTCATCATCAGATCCGCTGTTTATGAGACTATTATTTTACCCTACGGGGTAGAAGTTTAAAAATTGTATAATTGTATCCATTTTCTCTATATTTCTATATACAACGTAAAGTTAAACCGAAAAGTTTTCGAAATTTTGAAATGCTCAATACAATTGACTCAATTTATGCGTTTTGTATTAATTCCTTTTAATGTGGTGCGTAAATTCGTCTGAAAATCTAAGAAAATGCAATACTATATCTATTTTGCTACATATAATAAACAGTTAATAATTCTAGTTCAAACTTGGCCGCAAGAACCTTCTAGAGGCCCTTTCACTAAGAGAAAACTAAGAAAAGTGGGATGGCGTTATTAAATAAAGTCATAATATTCCGCAATATTTACCTACCATGGTTTAATCGTGAGCCTTAAAGGGTTTAAATTTGTTTAAGAAGATTCCCATCGAATAATTTTCCTTTAGGAATATGTAACTTTAAATACGTGCTCGTTGATATCTTCTCTATTTTTAATTTGACCTTCATTAAAAATAATAGCAACAATGATATATTTATTTTTCAGGATTTTCAGAAATCACTAATTGTGTAAATAAAATATATTTATTTCAAGTATGAATATGTTGTTTAAATTACCATCTGGTGTCATATAGGTACTTATCATTAGGTTGGTAGTATAATTTCTTCCAAATTATTTTTCCATTTCAGTCAGCTCGTGAAAAGATCACTGAAAACATTGAAAAACACACTGTTTTATTTGTATAGTCATATTTCAACAATTTCAATATTATTAATTTTTATCTCCTATATCATCTTTCAGTACACAAAATCATTTCAGTAAAGCACAAAACTAACCCCCAATATTTAATTAACAAATAATATAGCCTCCAGCAGCTTCTAAACTGGCTGCGTTTGACCAATCGTTTATTTTAATTACTTGTTCCGTTTAACAGAGCCATCGGCCGTCAAACATTATGTTTGTGCCCATTTCACCTAGCTAAACACCTTTCTTTACCCACACAACCACACCCGTATCTTTACAGTGTAAACCGCCATCTATGTGTGAGTTGTTTGCACAGATAATAAACTGTTTGCATTTCATTTATTTGAGCATCTGTGTGAGTGAAAGGGGGGTACGTCATAGCACACTTTCGCATGGAACCATTCGTGTGTATTCTCGTGCGTTCGTGTGCGTATTGCGTATACGCACGCAATGCCAATGTTAAGTTACGCGTACGGAAAGTTGCTTATAAACTTTTACGATAATATTACATGACCGGAAAATTAGCCGGTAGGAAACGATGCTACGATTTTCATTAAAAAAACGCCGGTTTAACGACAGTTATGTTTTATGTAATGCGTTTGTTTGTTGGGTTAGTATTGTTTTCATGTTGTAGAAGTATAATAGATACATCAGTATGGTAGATAGCTCAATAAAATTAAAAATAGTGTAAATAATGTCAAATGTGTATGTAATGCAATGTATGTATGCCTTTCTGATTATCTAGTGACATATTTACCGATAGTATTGTATTTTTCCGGGAAAACTTATTTTATGATCGAGATAGCCCGTAGTAGCAATCCTGTACCTTACTAAACTATGCTCTACTATGGTAGAGCCGTGGTGTTTCACATTTACCCTTACTTACCCAAACCAGAAAATCCTACGATTTTAATAAAAAACAGCTGGTCTAGACTGTACGTGGCAAGATTAAAAGCTATGCCGACTCTTGATAATCTTCCAATAGCTGACTGACAATATTAATTAGCAACAAAATGCCCTTACTTCAGTTAAAATATATTCTAATTTATTTTCCCATAGATAAATATCAATGGTGTCTCAATGCACACGATACAATAAGATTAATAAGTTTTAGCTGTAATAATGCCACAGGTAATATCTAATAAGTAATTACGATATTATTAATTGTTGATTATGATAGCAACCGCCTAAGAGTTGCACCGCTGCAGTGAAAGCTGACGAAATGCATGTAGTTGGACTAGGCAGTCTTGAAACTTATTTGTTTCTAGAATTTTCTAAATTAAGTGTAAGTATCAAAATTGTGAACCCAACTATATTTAAAATAAAAGATATTGAGCGTTATTTTGCTCTGGAATTGCACGTTTTTTTTTAATTTTTTTTGTAAGAGGAAAACAAATTTATATTTTATCTTTAAATATTTACTATTTTCAGTAAACAAATACAATAGCAAAGTACACAAATGAGTATTATAATAAAAATTGTTATTCGTGCGTTGCTCGTTCCATTCATTTAACGATTACGATTTTTGAATGGTTCGAACGTTAAAGTTATTCTTTAGTCATTGTAGAAAAAAAAAACTATCAAATCTATTCTATCTGAGTTCTTAGCATTGATAGTTATTAGTATTATTACTAAGATCTAAAACCGGGGAAAGTTTGCTTCGGCTTGATCGGAATATCGGCATAGCTATAAAATAAATAATAATAATTTATTAATTTACTATCTGTCACTTTTGACGTTTGATTCTAGAGTGCGATAGATTTTTTTTATTTTCGTATGTCAAATCAGTAACAAAGAGGTTTGTTTTGATTGGCTCTATAATTTCGATTTGATTGTTTTATTTAGATCTTTAAATCAAAAAAGTGTTTTATCAATGTAATTATCAAATACATTTCACACTGTTATTTTATATTATTTAATATCTTTAAAAATCCTATTAACATTATTGTCATTCAGATAGTTCAATGGCCTTTAAATGATTTGAGATATTTATAAGGTCGTCAACAAAATTAAATGATCAAAATCATTTAATTATACTTCAGAGAGATAAAACATCATTTTGCTTATCTAAAGTAACTAATTAAAAAAGCAAACAGGTTTATGTAATATAAATATCTATAATTTATCTATCTTTATCTATAATAAATTCTAAAAATACAAAACAAAACAACGTGTACTATTTTACAGTTATAACGGTTTCATAGAGAGCAAAAACAATGGTCGAAAAAAAACCCGTATCTATGACAGTAACGGTAAAGGTTTGACATCGATGTTTAAAACTGGTGCATACGGAGCACAATAATGAAAAAGAACAATGGCAACACCGATAAAAGCGGTGAAAAAAAAGTTAGTGTTCCAAATTCAAATAATTTCCCACACGTAACGTTACGCGGGAGGACATCGAGCGCAGGCCGTTATACGAAGCACTGACCTACATTTGCCTCACATTTCGCTGCAATTCTGTTCTCGTTCTGTTACTAACCTTATTGTAACTATCACGGACTTACCTATCCATTGCTGCTTCGTTCAACAACAATTCCAACTCAGCCAGTATTGACGCAGCAATGTATTGTACAAAAGAATAGAACAAGATTTAAGCATGAACGTGATTTGAGTGTCATAGTAATAGCCGCCGGCCGGTATAAGTTTGCCGCGCTTTCTGATTTTGAGACGAGAAATTATAGTGCGGTTTCAAAGTCACGTACCAACTTAATGGAGTGTTACGTAGGATGTAGCAATTATTTATTATGTAGTTTCATTAAGCTTATCTGTATCGGTTGTTTGAATGACCTTGATATGAACTGAACTGATTTCTTAATGGTAGAGTAAGTAGAAGTAGAGTAGGTACATAACAGTAAATATATTAGGATTTGCTGAGAAAAGTAAAACCTAAAAGATGCAGTCCCGTTGCTTCACTTCTTAAGCTGAAAATCACTTATTTTCCTTTTTAACCTGGCAACACATTCGTGGATCCTCTAGTGCTACAAATAATCCTTTGGCAGCGGTCATCAGTTAACATTAGGTGACCTGCCTGCTTTCCATTTATTTTCATGAAAAAACAAATTATTTTGACAGCATCTTCCTCACGAGTTTGTCAAACTTAAAAAAAAAAACACTTTATAACTCTGAATTACCTATAAGACTTAAAAACAATACTTCTACTGTCTAGGGCGACATTGAAGCAACGTTGTGGAGTGACCTACCACCTCCTATTATTTGTTTGCATAAGACTGCTTTGCCCAGAAGTGGGCAAATATTTATAGGCTAAAAAGTTATAGTACACTACATCTGATCAAAAGTAATCAAAATGAAGTCCAAAATTTTAACCATGAATGAACCAACTTCAAATGGTATAAGTATTAAATAAACATTCAATTACCAAAACGTTTCAATACAGTCAGTAAAAGTTAAACAAGCACTCAGTATTAGCGGTATTAACACCGTGTTACATACAGTTAATCGTTACACATAATTTGCTTATGATTCAATTTATACTGTAACCAGCACAATGGTAACGCCCACATGCGCTTGCGCAGCCTAACCCAATTCTGATGAATGTATTGTAAAACATATTATTAAAATATCCTTAGAAATATATACTTTCCCAAAGCTCGTTTCTTCATCATCGTGTTAGATAAACACTTAAAAAGCATACCTTTTCTTAGTTCACCAAGGTACAACAAGATTTAAGGAACTTCGTCACCTTTTCTTCTTCTCAAAGTTCTTGCCTTTTGACCTAAACCTTGACGCTATATAAAGTCTTTGTACTCGTTTTTTTTTTGTTAGTTACAAGATGTTTTATCTTTATTATATAAGTTACTTCGGATACGGATGTTTGCCACCTAACCCCTAAACGACTGGACCGACTTAGGTGAAATTTCAAGTGGATCCCGGGATGGCTTAATAAGATGATTTGGACCAGTAGATCGTACTGGTACTTGTCAGGGCGTCTGTAGGTGCCACTAATTTATTTTATTTTTTAATGTTATACTTTTCACTTAAAGTAAACTGCATTAGTTTTTTCTGCTGAAGTGAAATTTGACGTTTCTTATTATATCATGCCTGGTAATCACTGTACATGATACAGCTGTTCTTAGAATATTCTAGAAACTCTAGCCAACAAAGTTAATGGTGCGTTCATAATATTGTGCTGGACATTTTCTCATCGCTTTATCTTTACGATCAAATGAGACTTGTTTTATATGTGAACTTAGCTTAGTCTTTAATGAAATGTTGGCAGTAAATTGATTTTTAGACCAACATCAGACTATATCTGCTATGATTGCCGGGGAAGATTGATTTACGTCTGATTTACGTAAAACTTCATTATGCTATAGCTTGTTTACAAGCTAGCTCGAACTATAGCTATAATAAGAATGCCCATCACTTCTCCATCCCCAGGATCTCTAACCATACTTCCTATTCCCTTTCATCCCTTCCTAAGCTGTCAACGTAATTTTGGCTTCTTTGATGCTGCAAATATCTTTTGGGCAGTGATCACTTAACGTCACGTGGTTCATCGGCACATTTTCCTAGTATTTCTATAAAATATAATACTCATCTAAGTGTCTTTGAAATTAGAAAATCACTACTAGATATAATTCATTTGGATTCAAAAAAACGTAATCCATGTATTCGTTTAACTAGCATTTCGAAAAGGAAGGTTTCCTTTTAAATAATATTAAAGGAGATTTAATCTTTACCGCGTAAAGTGAGTTTATGTGACGTTTCTTTGTTTACAGACCAATTCCAATGAACTTGACCATATGTGGAACAGTGATTCATGATCGTAAGGAGTTCTTAAATAATTTACCTCAAATTTATAATGAAAGTTGGAAATGCCCGATTGTAAATTATTATAATAAAACAGAATAGTAAATATACGCCATATTATATATAGAAAATATTTGTAAAGGTTCCTTAAATCGGGAAAGAGACTGAATCTTGGCCTCATTTAATAATGATTTACAAGAAGTTGATTTCAAAAATTCTTTTTTTAATTAATTGTTTATACTCAGTTAAAAATTGTACCCATTAAAATTTGAAAAAAATATTTTATACCTAAAGGTGGATAAAGTATAAGAGCAAGAATACAGTTTACTAAAAAAAACTGTATTCTCGCTGAAGTTAGTTCTATGAAAAAATACTAGGATAGGTAATCGAAGTCAAAAACAACCTAAAGATTCGATATCAAATTTTTATAATTTTTATAAAGTACAAGATATAGCTGTCCTGATTATATCAATCATAAGATAAAATCGTAGGCAAACAATAAACATTTTAAAGAAAGTCATACATATCTTTTAAATCTTCCGTAGGTAAAACCGGAAGATAAGTCCAGTATCATTATGCAATGCCAAAATAGTAGGTATATTTAGGGAGTTGAAGTTACCTATATCATTATTTTAATTATGTATAAATAACTAGAAATTAAATCTAAACTTAGTTCACTACACTACTTTCAAGTACAGTAAGCTACCATCAGGCATAATATTAAAAGTCATTAAATCCTGTTTTGAACCTACGACCTTAACTGCAAACATTCATTGTAAATAGAAAATGACTACGTTATTACTTTTTGGTCTTAAAACGAATTCATACCTCTGAACCCTAAAGACACTAAATTGCAATGTCTGAAAACTGAAAACTATGAATTTTATTAATTCTACAAGGTTTATTTATGAACTTAAACTTCTAGACTATTCTATCGAAGCAATTTAAACATCGTTCAGGAACATTCGAACGAGAACGAATGACTGAACTAAAAATGAAATCGTCGCATTTTCGCACTGAGTGAATGTCGGGGAAATGCAATTTTCTTATGCAACGAACACTAATGCGATGCAACTGATGTATAAAATCAACGTTTCTAATATTACATACTCGCATAGCTTTCTTCGACATACTCTCCAGTAAAATGGTGGCGGCAAAAACTAGTGCTTTCTTTTTCAATGTCGGCTAACGAGCGAGACGGCGATACAATTTGCTAGCGTCAGAGCGAGATAACACGATGTTATGTTGGAGCGTGTGTCGCGTCGTCTAATGTTTGTAATAGAGTGATACAAACGTTGTAATTCGCGCCAAACGACTTTGACATTTACGTTTGGCGCGCAAGAACGTTTATCGGTTTGAATTTAGAACGCTAGTGTTGTACCGCTTTGGAGTCGCAGCGTCGATTCGCGTGCGGTGAAATGTGGGACAATCGAAAGCCTTTCTCCGCTCGGCGGTTAGGTATTTTATTCCGTTAGTTTTTTTTTGCGGCCGCCATCATACCAATATGGCGGGCTAGTGGCATCATTTTTTCGCTTTGTCACGTTAGATCATTCTTGTTAGACGCTGTTGGAAAGCTGTTCTGCTTTGAGATCTGAGCCGCATAACTGTACTCGGTGGAAAATGATGTAATTGTAACAGATGGAGCTGATTATTTTTCTTGACCTTTATTCGCTTCGGTACAATGTTAATTGACTTGACTTTGTTTTTGTACCGTTTAGAGTACAACATAGTTTAAAATACCTCTCTATTAGTTTTTTTTTGTTATATTTACCTATTCTAGTTGAATAACATTAACTAGAAGCTAATTTACAAATATTATGAGCATTATTCGTAAGAATTTCAGTGTTATTTCCAAGTTTGCTTAGTAATTGCATAATTTGCATAGACGCTGCACTTTCTCCGCCTAACGGGACGCGAATCTGGAACAGACCGAGGCCTGAATAATACGTTATCTGTATTTTTCCACAACTGACAAACGGATGTAAACATTTTTTTTATATAGAAGGTATTGCCTTTCTTTTATTTATTAGAAAATGACATACAATAATATTGTATCTAATTGTTTTGGGTTATGTTATGTGATTGTCATTTAGATGAAAATTACCTACGTGGCGAATTGATTGATACCTGTATGAGACATTTTTTAAAATTCAAATAAATATTAAAAAAATATCGTAAATTTTCAACTGTTTAACATCCTTTCTTTAGGTAGAGAGTGTAGTAATTTCTAAATGTGTTAATTTATGAGGTCGTAAACTCATTAATGATTTTACTGATTATTAAAATTATAAGTTAGGTAAAAAAAAATTAAACTTCAAAAAAGTCAATGACTCTATGGAAAAGTGTAAACATTTAAGTGACAATGTTACCACGTCGTTCAGGAGGTCATTGACGTATTCAAAGCGCAAATGACATTAGAATGTTGTTTTTTTTTTTAAATTTCTCCGCCCTGGATTCGAAACAAACATTGACGCACGCGGGCTTTTTTGCGTTAATTTAATTTATACTTTTATTTTTACAGTTAAAACATTTCCTTGCATTTACAATATTATTTTATTTATTTTATTATTTTTGGCTAAGAAATAATACTTAAAAAATATTTATCTTCTGTCATATCTACAAACAATTCATTAAATTTAAATTAATTCTGTAAATATTAACAAAATATAGCGATTTTCTATTTCACAAACCTACTTATATTTTATCTCAATATAATAATTAAGTTAAATAATCGCAATCATTATCATATCTAAAATCCGTTAAACATAGACTTTTACACCATTAAGATAATGTTTTTCATCGTGAAATATCTACTAAACGTCTTTAATATTCACGTTTGCCTAATTAAATTAATATACATAAAATATATGAAAAATAATATTAATACATTCCTTAAGTTACAGTTATTAAAATTAGATATATTATATTGGGTTTTCTCTTTAATATCTCCAGATGCAACAAAAATGCACAGATTGTTACGCCGAAGTCAACTAACGTTCATTTAAATATCAATAAAGGATTCATTCTATTCAATTTTCGTTTTTAGGCCTTTCAGTTGTGCCATATACGCACTGATTATCATTACCACGTAAGACGGAGAACACACGAAGGAAGATTAAAGGGATTCATTCAAGTTACGAAATAGGGCCGTGACATTGACGTTCCATTGACGTATCCAGACGTTAACTTTTTAATTTCTCCGCCCCGGATAGCTGTCATTTGGCAACATTTCACGGTCGACATAAGCGCTCGTAACAAAGCAAGTGGGTCACACGGTGAAAGTACGGGGAAAGGGGACGAAATGGGGACAGTTACCAGCGTTACGTTGTGTGACACTTTCTTTATATTATATTTTGGTTTTGAGTCATCTGAACTTGACGTTATGTAAAATCAGGTCGTTAAGTTTTTTTTACATTTTACGGTTAATTTAATTGAGCTGGCACCTGGTGTTTTAATCAGTTTTCTATAGATTGATATCATGATAATATAAACAAAATAAGTGTTAAGAAACTAGTGATCTGGTTAGATTTTCTAAATATTATTTTCAATTATTTATATTTAAAAAAAATATAATAATATCACGATATATCAAGAAAAAAGTAGACTTTACCGATATTTCCACTTAAAAGTCATCATTATTATTTAACCGATAAAAATGTATACCTTATCTGTATTTACCGGTTTTATGGGTATTTATTCGTTACTGGTTTTGGTGGAGATTTATTTTACCATAAATTTCTTCGTCAACAGTTTGTTTTTAATTAAATATTCTTACCACATTGACGAGGTGTGCGCGATGTGTCATCTGCATTTTAATTTCCGATGTTGAATGTATGTGGTTACGGTGCTATCACATTAACATTTTTTTTAATAAAACAAAATGGACCTCATTAAAATGTGTACGTACAATTAAGAGTATAAATAAAAAAAAATAAAAAATTTATTTACTGATTTACGCGATAAATTCATATACAAAAATGTCGTTACATAAATACATAGTTTATGATCAATGTACAATATAATATGTACATGTATTGTCCAATACTATATGGACGGACAGGTAGTTGTGTCGACTTAAGTCAGTTTAAATCTTTTAATAATAAGTATAATAATACGCGAACGTAGTAGCCGATAATTTTCAAAATAATTGTGTTACAAAATAGACAAAGACAGACATTGATAAATAATTTTACATTTACATAAGAAAACAACAATACAAATATCTACACTACAGAATCCTGTTTGTTGTATTCTGTTAAAAATAAGAATAATTTAAGTTAAAAATAATACAATCTAAACACATAGTAAATAATGTAACACTACCTCACAAATCGTGAGACGCGGGAAGTATTCAATGAATTTTCACTGCTTTTCCTCGGCACTTTCTTCGCTCTACGTTTTTGTGCTACCGGTGATTCTAATTAATCATTGTAACGACAGATAATTAATACGGAGCTATTTGCTGATTCAACGGAAAAGCATAAATTATACACAACTGTGGCGGAATAAATTATAATTATCTGTGTTGATAATGACTGCATTTTGACGGCATCATACGGCATCATATTATACGACAACTGTATTGTAAACCCGAAAATCGATCTCTTCCCCAGGAGTCGGGTATCTATGAAGGTTTACACTGCGTCAACAAAAAAAAAAAAAAAAAATTTCGCCATAATATAAAAAAATGGATTTTGTTGTCCTTACACGCAGGAACTATACCTACTTGTAATGGATTTTGATTAAACTTAACAGTAATATAACTTATATATTAGAAAAAGCGTAGGTTACGATTTCTTAAGATTTAAAATAAATTGGGAAAATATAACAATAAGTGTTTAATACGAGTACTCGTAAGTAAGTTTCTAAAGATGGATGTTAGGTGCCCTCTAAAGCAGAAACCACTAAATTAATTTTGATAAAACTTAACAGTAATATAGCTTATACATATAGGCTACACTTTGTTGTTGTTATTATACTCTTTATTTAAAATCGGCTAATATAATTAGCATACGCCTTTCACATTATGATACTTTATAGCTTCCAGTTTTTAATATAGTATTAATCCGAGGTGGCCTAGTGATGTAGCAGGTTGATAAACATCAGTGATCAAAAACAATTTGGATTAAGAGTATTTAACTGCTAAGCTCGTTTAGAAGCCTTATTTCTTCTATTGAAAGTTGTTTTGAGACATATACATAATATATTTTTTTATGTTTATCCGTCCATTGAAGCTGCAGGAAGAATTAAAATTCTTTCCTTATTATAAATACTAGAGATTGTTGCTTAGATGTGTACGTATATCTATTTTGATTTAAAAGTAAAATAATATTAAATTATTTAATATATAAGTACCTAAATGTAATACCAATAAATCAGAAAAAATACTACAGTATATCGCAATACTCTGAAACAGTATACATCATTCGGAATCACCGTTATTTATGAGTACCGGATTTTAATAAAAAGAAACAATTTCATATGTAAATACTATAATTTAATGTTACCGAGTACTGTCATCGGTAATGTTGTGGAGGCCCTTTTAAAATCACCAGTATGTTAAATACGTCCAACAAGTGATTAGGGTTGCCAGTTGCAAAAATATTACGCTAAGAATTAAGATAAAATATCTATATCTATGCTGTAGTTATAAAAAGGAAAGATTTTTTATATACGTAACGAAAAACTTAAAAGTCATGTTCATTTTAAAAATTCTATTATCATCAGATTGCTACATTATCCCTGATTAATATAGGCTTTGTTTTTGTCCGTGGTATAATCTGATGTTGTAAGGTTTACTGATACTATTAATTAATACTTGATTTATTAAAACCTAATTCTGTCACAAACACAAACTAAAAATCTCATATAACATTAATTTATTTAATGCAATCCACTATGAATACCGTTACATACATACAAATTAGGTTTATATTAATTATAAAAAGTAATTAAATCTATGTTCGATCAATAAATAAAACATTATTTTTACCGTTTTCTAACGTTTGTCGGTCCAGTTTAAATCAATATGTAAAAACATTATTGCCTAGGGAACGGTAAATTTAATGTGACATTTTTTATAAACATTTCATACCAATCAAAGCCTCACGTTTATTATATTTGCATATTGACAGAACAGATTTGAAATTATTCTTAACATTACTTCAATTCACAGAAAGCAGTTACAAATATATTAACATATATTAACGTATATTAGTGTATTGTACTACTATTATGTATACTTATTATATACCATATTATAAAGTTCAAAGTTGAATCTGTCAACCCTACCCGAACGAGGTGACCGCGATGCGTCGGTGAAATGGGAAAGCGGCCTCGAAACAGAGCTAACGGTACGCTGCACCGCTTTGTTACTTCTATCTCTATGCAGCTTGCTTTCGCGGGTTATTAATTATACCTCATTATTATAGAACCTAGTCATTAGACTAGACTGGAGCTTTCTGGTGGAGAGAGACGCGGACAACCAGACAACGAGGACAACCAGATCGCGCCCGTCAAAGCGGTGGAAGTGCGTCCTATCCTGCCAGTGCCTTCGAAGCGCTCAGGCGGCAGGAGCAGCGAAGGGCTCAAACGACGTGGTACGCCCGTCTCCGCAAAGACTGGTACGCGCACAAACGCGTCGTGAGCATGATCCTGCTGGCCTTTGAGACCTGGATGGGAAGGAAGCGACGAGTTACCTCCCGACTTACACAGGTACTGACCGTTCACTGTTGCTTTGGAGAGTACCTGTGTAGGATCAGACGCGAGACGGCGGAGGTTTGCCAACATTGCGGGTGGACCAAGACACGTAATGTATGATGTAATGTATCCTTCTCCCAAGGTGTTGTCTAGTCATTAAACTAAACTCTTCAGGTGTAGGAGAGTAGATACCTGTGTAAGATCACTGCCCAACACAGGCTGGAAGCCTGTCCCGCGTGGACCGCGGAGAGGCAGGTCTTGATCTAGGAAAGCAGCTTCGAAAAAGTAGAGAAACACAACATAAAAATGTGGATTTGATTTCAGGGAAAATATTACTTTTTGTATAATCAGCTACATTTATCATATTGTCCTATGTTGATAATTATTTTACTGCTTATCACCACAAAGCCCACAAGTTACAAATCTATCAATGATTCAATACAACAGGTGTAAGACACACCTAATGTGTTCCGGTGCAAAAGTCACTGACCCGAAGTAATTACAAGAATTAAATTGAAGTAAAATCATTGGTAATGCAAAGGTAATGACTATTGACATTAGTATAAGCGGATTTGTCTACAGGCTACTAGTTAAACATAGTCTCTAGTTAAACCTATCGTCATTTGTTATTGCGTAATTTAATGACTATTTAAATGAAATAAATAAACGTTTCATACTTATATAAAGCCTAAAGCAAACATTTAGATCGAAGAGAATTACTTTTTACATTTACATAGAAATTCTCTTTGGTTGAATTCTTGGTATATTAATAGAATAGTATCCAAATGTACGGAGGTATTATTGTATGTATATATTTTAAATAAATAAATAAGATAAGCGAAACTATTTCGTGAATATTCTATAAATAAATATATTAGTTGTGGGACTTAATGATTATCATATTCAAAATTACTATCTACTTATTACTATTATCGGTAATTAATTATAAAATTAGATACTAATTTAATTTAAAGATCAAGTAACATAACAAATATGAGATAATACTATAAGAAAAGGTATTAGGTATTAGGGTTACAAATATACATAGCTCATATTTCATAAACGCCCACTATTGCTTAATAATTAATAATAACTAATCGAGAAATCTTGCTTTTCATAATCGAATGATTACTATCTCATATCAACTACCCACCACTAAATTAAATTCGAGTCTTCTAAGTTACTTTGAGTTCGAATCTACTAAGAATGTGGTGTAATAACTTAATAAGTTGTCTTCGATGTCAGCCAATCGCAGTCCACCGCTGAACATAGGCCTTCCCAAGTTCGCGCCAAACATCTCGGTCCGCCACAACCCTCATCCAGCCCGCTCCGGCAACCTTGCGTATGTGTTCAGTCCAGCGGGCCGGAGGGAGTCCTACACTGCGTTCACGCTTAATAAGTTGTCGTAAATATATGGATATGGTATAAATAACAAAATATCATGTAATTTGAAATTTCTAAAATTATGTTAAAACATGTACCTACTAAGTGTTTCAAGCGGTTACAGTCGACTAGATTCAGATATCTACTGACTATTGAAATCAGATTAAGCAATACGTATTGTTATTACTCTCCTATAAAGAGATAAAATCAATAAAAACGATATCTATTTTAATTTTTTTTTCAAATCAGTCGTTGCTCTTATTTTTATGAAAACAGCGGGCAAATGAGCAAAAAAACATTCCAACACACAAACAAAGAAACAAATTAAATTTTATAGGTATATTGGTAGAGTTATATCTGTATTCAATTTTTTCAAGTTCAGAGAGAGTTAACCCAATTTTTTCCTCGAAAGATACACATTTTATACAGGATGTAATTAAATAAAAAGAGAGTAATCATAGATAAAAAATAAGTACATTTTTTCAATTACACCGACTCTCTTAAACGGACAAAATTAGATTTCAAAGATATGTATGTTTAATCTTCGATAATTTATAAATTCTCACGACCTTGATTTAAAATAGCGTAATTAGATGTGGTCATTGCGATGGAAGCATTTCACACATAAAAGAAATATCTATTAGTTATATTAATAAACGTTAAAAAAATTAATATAACCCGTAGTACATTTTTTATTTAACGATAGATACGTATCATATGTAAAATATTTAAACTCTACACTTTACGTTATTGTAATGGATACTACTCTAAAAAACCCGATACCAAACTGCGAAATACCCAATTTTGTATACTTGAAAGCTATACTATTTTCAGTAATTTTAAATAAGATAAATAACTTTACCGATTTTGATAAAATGTCGACGGGACTAATATGAAAGTATATCTTTTCAAATAATAAAAAAAAAATCACAATTAGATTAAATATAAATGAATCAAAAAATGCACATCGAATAAGGCTTAATCGGTTAAAAAGCAAATAAGTCACCAATTTTATGACATATTTATATTATTTCATTCTAAAACAGCAAATTGCATAAACCTTCCATTACGAATAGCATCTCAAAACCGCC
>DVXP01001106.1:0-16217 GCA_018235645.1 Junonia grisea | reverse complement strand
GGAAAACGTTCCAAAAGTTCTGCAAATTTGACAGATATATCGGAAAAGTATACCGAACGATTGTATAAATTTGCAACCTTTTATGTTGAACGGAACATGTTTATTTTATAATTCTTTTTAATTCGTTGGACTTTTTTTGAGTAAGGTGGTCTCGGAATAATTACAAAAGTTTTGAAACTTGGTTGCAAACTTCAAAAATATCTATTATGATGCATTTATAAATTTGCAACCTCATACGCGATCCGGATCTTTAAGCAATTTTCAAATAAAAAAATTACATTTTTGCAAATTGCTTCCGGATCCCAATGTACCATTCACTTGACCGAAGTTTGAAAACTTTTGGAATTATAGTGAATTATTTGTCTTAAATGACTGGACTATAAGGTCGTCCGCCTCATTTGCAACTTTGCCACCCCAGAAAAGCTAATTTTGGCGCCCCTAATAATGTGGCGCCATAGGCCTGGGCGTCATGAACCTATGGGTAAATCCACCATTGTGGAATAGACAAGTCTTGGAGTGTAGACTGTGTCTTGACGCCCTTCGGCCGCTGGACTGGCGACATACACAAGGTTGCTTGAGTGGGCTGTGTCAGTGGACTGCGATAATGTAGACGACGAAGGTTTATTTCACGTAGAAAATTAAAGTTTACATTTGTATTGCAAAAAACGAACCACTCCTGGAGCGCCTTGTTTTGCTGTAATTCGACAAATATAAGAAGAGCTCCAGATGATACACGAAAACTTTACAAACTGGAGTTCTTTTTACGTTTGAATTGAAGCGCGACGGGCAATGCGGGCGCGCGTTCCGAGTGGGGCGCTCCGTTGCGAGCCGCGCTCGGCGCCCCTAGGACCGCGGCGCCCGTGTGCACCGCATACCCTGCACCTAAGGGAAAGACGCCTCTGACCTCGACGTAGAATCATGTAAAGTTGGTCAAGTTTTTTTTACTACCTATAAATTTTGAATCAGAATATCGAATTCGTATGTAGCTTTATGTGTAATGCTAGGGTAAGATTGCTTTAGTCGTATTATCGCCTAAGTCCTACTCCGGTTGTATTTTGTTTGTTAATAAGGTATAAATAGTGCTATCTAGTATTGTTAACATTAACTTTTGAGTCGATTAAGTTGCGTAAGCAAATAAACTGCCGGCTACCTTCGTTAAGCAAAAAATATTTAAAAATTAAATTTTTTATGCAGTTTTCATTTGAAAGAAAGAAAGAAAGAAAGAAAAATATATTTATTCAAATAGGCTGCTAGAGCTTTTTTGATACGTCAATTTACATGTCATTTTTTAGGCGTTATTTAAGCGTTATTTTTTTAAGTGTACTTTTTGTAAGCGTTTTGTAGCAGGATTGTGATAGATATCTTTTTTCTTTGTGTACATCATTTAATAACATTTAAGTAGATTGGCAATTGTTCAGGCATGCGGTCGAACTTTTTGAGGTTACTCGTATGTCAGTGTATATTAAATTTATAAGTCCCAGTTGCTTAAGTCGTACCTGTACACAATCCCTTATTCGTACCCATACAACTTAGGTAATACGTAAATTGTCTATAAATTTACGTTAGTGGTTATCAAGTAAAAAGTAAATATGATGAAGAGAAAGTAGGTACAATAGTTCTAAGTAGAAAGATATGGAAGAACGTTGAAAAAACCTAGTTGCCTAAATCGTATCACCTATCGTATCTCTACCCTAACCTAACCTATTGTGTATCGCCTTTATAATTAGGTAACTAAGCGCCTTAGTCGTGCCGAGGGTATGTTTTTTAAAAACGTTAAAATATCTGTTTTTAATAAAATCTGAAAGTTTCTTTGATTGTTTCTTAAGAGACAAATAAATAAAGATTTCTTAGACATAAAAGATTTTGTTTTAAATATTTCAATTGCTGTGAATATTACAGTAAAATTTCCTTAGGGGTACGTCTTAAGCAATCTCACCCTATTACATGACCTACACAACACATTACATTATCATGGATATGTTTAATAGTCCTTAAGTACCTACTGTTTACTTTTACAAAATCATTTAGATTCAGAAAATTTCAGAAAATCATTTCAGAAAATCCATATTCATATATGCAGCTCGCATGTTTTCTGCATATTCTGCAAATAATATGTGCTTATCTGAAGCATAATTTTCAGAAGGATCGCAGGGAAATGAAACAGCTATATTTTAAGGTATTTATTTATTTCTCTACTTTCACGTATACATAGATTGAACGGCGAGTGACAACAAAATAAATCTATCGAGTCAAAACATTCAATAATATTTTTTTTTCATAGTATAATTTATAGGAATATAATATTTATTTAATACTTTTAATCATATATTGTGGTGCTAAGACCTGTATATTTGTGATTAATGCTTATAGTAACATTCAATCTACTAGAGTGTTTACTTGAAGACAATATAACACATAAATACGAAGGGAGCGTACGGTGGGTAACCAAGGCGGTTACATTTCTAGTTATTGGCTCGCATTTCGGCAGACATCCTTGTGTGACCCACTGTACCTCATCTAACTAGAACATATTTATCCTGGATCTACTGACATAATATTGTTAAAATTCTATGTTATAAGTGGATTAAGATACTTCACAATAACATCAACATACAGATTAATTCAAACATATTAATGATTAACTTTGAATAAGTATTCTTTGTATGGAGCCTAGTCCGCTGGATTAGTTACACCACTTTCAATTTCTTCCAACTTCTCTTTTAGCCTCGTATGAAGCGGTGCACGATCGATATTGAGAATGATGTAATAGATCCCCAATATTTTATATACCATAGACAATTCAAAAGGGTACAATGAGAAATGACATCGACAGACTATCAGAGTTAGTCTAGGTATTGTCCATGGCAAGTGAAAGTTTAAAGCTTTAGGTAGAGTTTTAGTATCAAAGAGCTACAAATATAATAAATTGTCAAAAAGAAAATTTTCCTTTAAAAAAAATTAAAGTATTTGGAGAGTCCATCTTTTTCATCAGTAAGCTCAAACTCGATAATATTATTATAATAAGATTTAACAAGAAACCTTCATCGCTTGGTACGATCAGGCGAAAGGATACAAAAGTATTGTCGTACATTATTTTCGCCTAGACACAGCAGTAAAGATTTCTCATAGAAAGAGATCACATGGTAGCACTTATAAAGACTAGTAACTATTCATAGGTAATAAAAAGTTTTAAAAGACAGAACTTTGGTAAAGGGCACAAGTAGGTACATAGGTAGTATATACATATATAAAACATACACTGAGCAAAGGCCACAACCCTCAGAAGATTAGAAGGGGAAAAAAATTAAAACAATACAATTAAATCACTGATGACGACTATTTTTTGTATGTTATCCTTCGAAATCATGTCTTTACCAACAACGTATAGGCACTAGACGTTTTTTGCAATCATTTTTTTATATTTGAGAATTATAATTATAATGAAATATTGAAATTTATATATACAAAACAGTTTATTGCAAAATCGCAAGAATTATATCCTTCAATATTCTTAACTAGATCACTTTACTTATACATTACGTAGATTCTCCATTAGAAATCTAATCTTTGCTCCTCCTTCCCACCATGGAAATATAATATATAATAATAACTATATTATCTTTAATCATGTTTCAAGTGTAATATATTATATTTAATATTTTTATAGATTTTAAATAAGATTAGTAACAATGAAGGCAAAAGTTTCTCTTGAAAGGTTCACAACATCAATAATATTGATAATAGTATAATTACTTTAATTATTTAGTCCTAAATATCAAGCTATACAGATTAACCTCTATTTCTCACTTTCTCGACATTCTTATAGATACGTACGATACAATACAATTATTAATTCCTATCTCCAAATAGCCTCAAAAAAAAAAGCAAAATATATAAATAAACTCAATCGAATTAAAAGATTTCTTAAGTTGTGTCATGACTTGGTCGAGTTTATTTCAACTAATATTAATTTTAGGAAAATATGACGCAAGGTGACGTTGACCCTTGAATTCAATTACTTGCAAAAAATTTGCGTCGCGTCGGTATTACTTCGGCAATCGAGGCGTTTTGATTAACAAAATTTATCAGGGTACTATAACATATGGTTGGGCAAAGAATTTTTAATAATCCATTAGAAAAATAATGTTAAAAAAAAAACTTAAAATACATGTAAATATACGCATATATTTTCTATTTTTAATAAGTAATTGAGGCAACAAGCTTTTTTATATCTCTTTTCACAGACATTGCTTTCTTTCTTGCGATTATAAAAATTTTGTATTTTTATTTCATTTATGGGTTAAAGTTAATCTGAAACTTTTAAAACTTTTAATGGTGTCAATAATATATAGAATGAGGTTTGTCTGAATTACTCACCGAATTGATCAATACGTTGTGTAGTTATATATAAATACTATATTAAATATTTTTAAGTCAAAAAAATATAGTATTTACTAATATTTATTAATTTAATGTTTATATCTATTAAAACGAGTTTAAAGAAATAGCTTTTATTTTGATATGATTTCTGTACCCTACACGAATTATAATATCTTTTATTCCTCTTTTTAAAAATGTTCAAAAATTATGGATTGAAAAATTTATATTGTTTTTTAACCATTTTTATTTTTTGATTTGCCATAGATTATCAGTAAATGTATCGATAAATTCCACATAAAAATATTAAACGATTCCCTCAAGATTTTCATTTAGTTCAATTACCATAAAAGTATTGTATGTGTTGTGAATTTCCACTGTTAATTGATGTTGTAGGTACGGGATCATGATGTGAAACAATGAACAAGCGACACCGTGACATTAATGGTGCAAATGTGCAAATCAATTGTGTTAATTAGACAAATAGAGGATTCAAAGTTGTTCATGCGATATTATTTAAACAATTTTCGAATATGACACCCCTCTGAAGCGTGTAAAATGGTGAGTGGGTGGCGGATGTTGATCCGTGAGATGGAATGTAATGTATGGAATGTAATGTGCAGGGAGCGATGCGCGATGGAGCGAAGCGCGGGCGTAGAGCCGCGCGCCGCGCCTTCAACCCGCTCCCGTTTACGTTAACGATAATCAAACTCTCTTTATGTACGCCCGGAAAACAGCTGGTGCTGCAAGCAACCACAATAAACTCTGATTAAAATCTACGCGCCTGCGACCGGACGTCGAATTTATTACCGTTTCAAGACTCGAGTTCTCGTATCGAATACACGTATACTAAGCTCAGCGCGGCTGCTGGTTTACCGATTACGAGTTTGTTGAAAATTCATGCCCGCAACAACGTGCTAAAATTTTAAATGCATGTGTTAAGTATTTACCACAATTATTTCTTGTGGTTTAAGTTTTTGTTGTTCATATGCAGATACGGAATGAACGAGAGTCGTGTAACGCTAATAAATCGGAGGTAATAGCGGCACGTTGCTATGCGCGCGGCCCCCGCCCGCCAGCTCCGAGGCTCGACACTACTCTACACAATGTCCTAGTTGCTAAACTGGACGAAGTTACTTAGCGATTGACAAATTCATTTCAAGACAAATCGAAATGTATGAAAATGCATTATATAGCCGTTTAATCACGTGATCAGTTACGTCATTTTCATTCATTTGCATTTATCTACTTACAAACGAATTCGTCAATCATTATTTTTATAACCTTGGCTTTGAGCCCTGGTCCTAGATACTTCAATACTACCACACCGCACTCATTAAGCCAACAAAGCAAATCAATAAAAACTATAGAATAGGATGAATAGGTATGAAATTTTTATTTTATTAAAAATGTGTATAATAATTTAAAATTATTTTGGTGTTTAAAAGTGAGGGACATTTAAGGTACCTATAAAGGTAGAGAATATTTAAATTATTGTTATTCATTTTTTAAAATTTTATGAAGTATATAATGTTACGCAGAAATATCGGAATTTCTCAATGAGGAAAAAATACCATACAACGTTGTGGTTACAGTAAAGTATCCACATCGCGAAGTTCGTGTTATGGCTCACTTAAAAACAACTACAACGCGTCCTGGACATATCAGAATTCTAAATTCTAGAGACGGTCCATATATAGTGTTTACGAACACCATCGGATGGGTTTTAAGCAGTGAATTATTTTAAGAAACAATTTTAAGAAACAATTCACTGCTTAAACCGATGTAATAACTGTCCCCTTGAAGCACGCCACGACACGAAGTTCACTATTTGGAATTCTGAGTTTTCCACAACGCGTCGTGGTCGTTTTTGAATGAGCCATAACACGAGTTTCTCGATGTGGATATTTTTCTATGACCACAAGGCGTTGTGTGCTATTTATTTGCTCATTGAGCGTTTTCGATCTTTGAGCGTAACATATAAATGCAATATTTTACTTAATCTTGAAGGAACCTTGACTGATAGGATTTTTTTTTATAAAAATAGACTAACGATTTATTATAATTTATGATATACGCAATTGTTTTTTAAGTTCTTATTTTGCACTCCTCAAGGTGATTGTGCTGTGAGTACAATAACCAGTTTGTGATAAGTGTATCGTATCAGCATATTCATAAGTTGTGGAAATTTTGTTCACCTGAATACTATAACATATTATTATGTTATTAAGTAATATGCAGTGTTATATTATTCTTTATGACTTTTAAACTACACTAAATCTAATCTACTAATTTGTTTATATCAAAATGTAATTTGTTTATGTGTGCACAATCACCGCGACACTTCTTACTTTACCGATGTGTTTGGCACAATTTATTTAACAGTATTCTTTATAAACTCTGGTATTTTAAACAATTTTGAATAAATATATATTTAAACTTTTACAATACTAACAAACCAATGAAATAATTATTAAATATATTTCTAATAAATATAACAATACCATATCACAGCACCATATACAACACTTTGTTGTATACCGTCACTCGGGTAACATCTTTAATATATAATTTTATTTTATTTTAATATTTAAAATTTCTAAATATTTAACATAATTGGACATTTTAATTCACATTTGCAATGAAGAAGTGATATGTCCACATTATATCAATTAAAGCTTACTTTCCGTTTCAACCTACCGCAACATACTTTTTGAATACAATAAAATCAGTTAATACTTGAGTTTGAGATAAATAAGCGATTCAGTCTTTATTTTAAATTAAATATTCTTAAAGAAAGTTAATTTCGGAAAAACCAAAAGCAAACTAATAGAACGATACTTGAACAACACTGATAGTGAAGCTACTGGATACGACGGGATCAGAAAGGGATCGCCAGAGTGGCAAAACTTTAAAGATTGCGCTGTGAGCGCCACGAGCGCTGCACCGAAGAGATCAGTTAGTACCTCTAATACCTTACCACTCGGAAAACATTTTAAGACATAGGATATGGCACCCGACGTTGTTACGAAGAGAAAAGGTATGTAAATAATTCGGAAAGCGCTGAGAGTGCTGTATCGCCTGGCGCCTGGGACCTTTCCTCTCGTAACATAATACTAAGGTGCCATAATCCCTTTGCTAGTGGTAGAGGTACTAGACGTTCATAAAGCACTTAAAGCACTATGAGCACTGCACCAATGTTCTCGGAGCAGCTCTCTGGACCCCCCTACTCGTAAGACAATCAAACAGAGGTTAGGGCGCTACATGGTCGTTACGGAAGGGTATGACGTCAATATTAGGGTCAGAAAGCACTGTAAGCGCCGTACCGAATAGTTCGGAGCAGCGCCGAAATATCCCACTCATAACACAAATTAGGATAGAAGATTAAAAGGATCATTGGTATTATGAGTGGGCGACGGAGCAACCGTCTAACGTGTCAGTGTGATATTAAGTGAGGGGCACTTCCTGACTGCCATAGCCGTGTGCCGCAAAGCGCTGTAGCCTGCGGACGTCGCGCCCTGTAACGTACCCCACGGCTGTTGGGCGTGCGGTACATTGCCATGAGAGCCAACCGGAAGATGCCTTACCATGCCGCTGCTGATCTGTTGCAGAATTCCGGAGCCCTGCGAGCCGCTGAGGCATGCAGAAGGTCGCCGCGACCTGATCGACTGCATGGACGACGTCAGCAAGAACGGAACGCTCGAAGACGTGTTCGGCATCGAACCACCCTATATTATAGGCACAATGTAGCATTCGTCAGTCCGAAGGATCTTGTTTGTTAATGTTAGTATTGAACTTGCATTTATTATTTGAAAATAGTGATAAATGGTTTCATTATTCTGAATTAGATCATGCAAAATAAGTGGATTGTTTATAATTTATATATGGCTGATAATAAACAATCCATTACTTATTTGTGATTTTTATGAGTTTAATTTATGGACAAGAGTATAGTCTGTAACCAGTGTGAAAATTCAGGCAATTTATTAAAAAATATTCATAACTTAAAAAAATATTAACATATTTAAGAATTTTAAAATTACAAAATTGACGAAGAATATAATGCAGTATTGTATAGTAATAAGTACATAATTAATGAGAAAATATTTAATTGTGTAAAATATTAGACTTTAGTGTAAAAATGTAACTTAGTGTTTATAAACTCAGTTTGTACCTAAAAGCAATTAGTAGAAGATGCTACTGCATGCCTTAAATTGTAGGTACGACACTTCAGCGTATCAAATACGTCGAGATTACGTTTTTGTGCATTAGAAATTAATTTGTAAGCTACATATACTACTAATATCCAATCTACTCATATGCACGGAGATGTTGCCATCTTGTAGTCACAAAGATGGTTTTGGACTTGTTTCAGATTATTTTTCGTCAAGTATCTTTTGGGCAACATCTAGGTGTTGATGAATTTATATTTATTTGAAGATAAAAGAAGTCGTAATTAAACGACAAACATGTAAGAGAAGATCATACTCACGATCATGCTCCGTGCAAGCTGCGTAGAAGAACAAATAGCAACAGTGAATGAGACAGCGTAAATCATTTTCGGCCCCCAGCCTCAACATGAATGAAAAGATGACTTTCGCTTTGTATAAATTGTTTCACACCCAAAGAGACATAGAACGAACTTTTAAGCGTTTGCAGAGCCGAGAGCTCCAGTCGACCGCGTGTTTCTTATTGTGATTCGTAAACGGATTTCACAATAAGTTTATATTTATATTATATTATATTATATCTCATAATATTGGTGAATTTTGAATTTTGAATAAATATTTGATCAAATTATGTTCACAATATTTGTGCCAATTACATTGCCAATTTTTACCATTAAAACACAGATTCGACGAGGGTCCTTGCAGGTTTTCGAAGAGCAAGCAGCACGATAGCATTAATAGGCACGGGAGCTATTCTCCGGCCAATCGGGTTGACACAGTGACGTAACTGGCGTCATGCATCGCGGTTCGGTCACAAAACAGTATAATGAGCATGCATCACTTCATTATTTCTTGAAGGTTACGATCTCGGTCTCCTCGCAGGAATGAAAGTAGTAGCGATGTGATGTAATGATATATAATGATTGGACAGAAATAGTTTATAACGTGTGATACGCCAATCAGGTTCGTGCAGATGGACGTGTGTGATGATGATAATGAGCAATGACACAATCTCTCCCAGTCCACGTGGGAAGAAGACGCGATCGCAGAAGAGAACAGTCCACATCAATATAAGCCGTTCCAAGTCGACATTCAATAGAGGATTCGGGAAACCGTTGCGAGGCGGGTGTGGATGGTATACATCACTTACAACGCAATGCGAAGTGGATGGCACGGACAGGCTCGAGCCTGAGCCGCCCCGCCCTCTGTACTGATGGACCTGTCAAAACAACACCGTCACTTCACCATTAGCACTGACGACACTGTTGCCACTGGGACCTCCGCAACTAACCTAATATATCCATCAGCTCACAGTGTGATGTGTAATTTAAATTTTAAATGTGGTAAATGTAATGAGTCTATTGTGTTTAAAGTTACAGCAGCTGTTATCGTGCGACTTACGGTGGGTGGTGATAAGTTTACGGCAGATCCACGACGCTCTTGTGGCCCAATGCTTGAGTGGCGCCGTGTTGGTAATCCTGAGGTACCTCCTGGAGTTCCGCCCGGGGAAGAAGCGCAAGATGGAGCAATGCGAATCTTCGGAGTCATCAAAGTATTGTCTGACAAGCGTCTATTCGGGAACACGCTTGCTACGCGCAAGAAGTTGCTATCGTTGTTTGTGGAGTTACTGGATCCAAAGAACCATTGACCGATTCCAGTACCTTTAAAAGAGTCAAATTTTAAAATTATAATATTCATTTTAAATCAATCAAATTCAAAATAGAAAGAAACCGATTAAGTACGTGAAATCGAGCCCAGAAACTGAAAGATTTTCAAAATTTATATTTTAATATCTATATAAAAAAATAAAGCCAATTAAAATAGATAATAAAGTAGTGTTTTGACGCATTACAAAAACAAATATAGTTAAATATTAACATATATTTCGAGCAACAACAAACGAAAATAAAAAATAACATTATTTCAACATCTTAAAGAAATAATACTTATTCCAAGAAATGTTGGTATTGATGTGTGTAGGCGCGCTTACGAAATTTCTGCCACGTGACACTTGATGATATTCTCTCCTGCAAAGTTCCGTGTTCTGATCTAGGTCAATCTTTCGATACCAGCCCACGATAACAAAAGGGTCAGGTATTTATTGAAATGTGTACGAATATTTTTTCGGATGTTTTAAAAATATTTGGTCAGTTTTACTTGGGCAGTTGAAATAATAAATGGGCAGTTTTTTAATTAATTGGGTGGTTGGCATGTGCAGTCTATAATATCAGTGATTTAATATAAAGTTGTAGTAAAATTAATGAAGCGGCAGTGAATTCCATTATGAATTATTTTTGCGACGGGGGATGAATTCCCTCTACATACATAAAAATTAAGCATTAAATATTACATTTAAACTCAATGAACCCACTCCCATCCTTCATTAATATAATTTTAGATTTTTTGACAGATTACCCCCCTCTAAATTACTTCCCATCCCTAAGTAAACTCAGTTAACCCTGACTCCACCTGATATTTGTCGGTCCCATCCCTAGAGTGGAGCGGAGGGGGAGCCGGAGTATGGCTGCCTGCGCTTTGTTACGCAAAGGAGGAGAGGCTACTCATCGCGCATCGCCGGTGACGTTACAGATATACTTTTTATTAAAAAATAATTCACCCATTAATACATTTATTACCGACCACCTCATAAACTGGCATTTGTATTTATTTTACTGCCCAAAAATTAATTTAAAACTACCCGCTTAAATACATGCCGTTCTTTAATGATAGTGGAAACACCCTGTCAATGTGCCAACTCTAAAAGTTCTGAAATAAAAGTTGAATTCCAAAATAGAGGCAGGTTTATATGCAACATAATATGGTCTTTATACATATACATGCAAATATGCACCAACAATAAATTATAATATTTGCAAAATCCATATAAATTTTTCCGAAAAAATAAGGTAATAAAAGATAATTTTTCTGCAATAGCGACCAAGAAAGGTCATCAAAAACAACAAATCGAAGCGCGAGACAAATATGCTTTTTTCTCTAAATTTTTAAGTTAAATATGCAAAAACAAAAAAAAATGGCTGAAATATGCAAATGCATAGGCATTATGCATATGTATATGCAAATGCAGTAATCCGGTTTCTACTTATAACATATGATTAAAAAATTGTAGAAATAGTATAGGCCTCATAAAACTAAAAATAAAATAAAAAATGTTTAAGAAATGTAATTTTAAAGGTTAACCAGAACCCTAAAAATATTATACTATTAAGATTACGAGCAACATGTACAATATATGATCCTTTTAAGATCGAAAAAAATATTGTTCCAAATCATTCTGGGCCTGATTTTATATACTTATCAAGTTTCTATTTTTACAATGGTTAAACGTCAGTTTATAAAAATATTGGCAGCCTGCCCCGGCGTCGCGCGAGTATTAAATAAACGTTTCAAAAGTTTTAAAAAATATTTAGAATATAAAATTGAATATGACCTATGTTCACCGGGGACAGTGTAGCGTCTCAACAATTAAAGAATTATTCAAATCGGTCAAGCAGTTTCGGAGTCTATTCAATTCCAACAAAGAAACAATCAAATCTTTCCTCCTTATAATATTAGTGGAGAAAAAGGTTATCACGTAACTTACTCTTAAATCCGCCCATACCGGTGGTGCTACCGGCTGCGCTGCCAGCGGCGCTACTGGCTGCGGTGGTCGTGATGGGAGCAGTCATCGAGTTCTTGCGAGCCATGTCTTCGGCGCTGGAAGTCTTTCGTTTCTCAACTCTCAGATTGGGGATGTTAAACGGTGGAGCAGGGATGTTCTCGGTGCTCGTCTGATGACGGATCCCGCGGCGCTCAGGGCTCGGAGCGGCCGCGTTACTGGCTGCCTCTTTCTCCTTCAACTTGCTACGTTGGAACTTGTCAATATTCTCCATCATGTCGTAGAGTATCTGTTGGTACGGTTACAATGTATGAATTTAATATTGGGTTGTAGAGAGAATATTTTTTGTACACAAAGTGCAAAAACTGTTGGTTGTTGGTGTTCGACGTGGTTGGAACGTGAAGACAAAGTTATTTAAAATTGTTCGGAACAGATGTTTTTTCGTTAAAATTAAGGTTGGGAGGACAATAAACTTGTCAAAAATTTTTATTTTGTACTATTGATGATAGCTAAGAATGTAGTTTTATTTCTTATAAAAATCGGTCCTCATTTCCTTAAGTATCTCCGCTATTCCATAATACATATTTGACTCTCTACGCCCACATTACAATTCATTCAGTCTAGTGCTATAAAAACGTGACATTCGTCACTAAGCCCACAAAAGGTCATGGGCTAAATATTATGAGAAAAAAGAATTTGAGACCGAAACGTGATTCACTTTACCATAACCTTCCGTTGCCAAATTTAGATTTTTAAATGGAGCATTAAAAACTATTACAAGTACTAAAGAGAATGGCATAGAATCATAATTTTGGTTTCTAACATACGATTTACCGATAGATAATAAGATAATATTGTAACGAATTGCATTACCTGCGACTTCTCTGAAGTATAGGTACTGTTCATAACTATATATGTAGGTAATTTTGTGTTATTAATATTCTAAAATTTTACTGCAAAATTTTTCAAGAGCCATTTTTAACTCCAAAAACACAACGACCTCAACAAATATCATTACATATCACATATTATTAACGTATAATAATAATTATATGTATATTAATAAATAACGCATAATTATATTTTAAGTATGTCTCTTTTGACGAAAAATCTGTACACGGAAGATATGAAGTTCGGCATAGTTAAAGTGTATGTGTAGGAAAAAACTATTTTTTAATATATTCAGCTTTAAATAGGTACACTAAAATATAAAACAAAATTTATCTATACAATGACACTACTACCTAGGATATAACGCTATTAGTAAAAATAATTTCGTTGTCAGATTACGACCATAAAAAGGAAAACGATTGACATGGCTTAAATAAAGTCATGGTCGATTATATCGAGCACAGGACAACTAGTAGTAATAGTAATATCATTTTGAATAGAATAATACTGGTGAAGTCGTTAGACAACGACCGAGTCAGGATTCACCATAGTCCCTGATAAATAGAGCGCTAAATTGAATTTATGCTAACAGTCTATTATCGGTCTTCTTCCCGACAACGGCTTACTGATTGCATTTTCATAGATATAATAGCGAGGCGTAGAAATTGTGTGGCGAAATAGATTTCACATAGCCACTGAACTTTAACGTTGTATACCGTTAAAGGTTTACGATATTTTTTGCATTAATTAATAATGCTTTGATTTTACTTCTAAGTAAACGAAATTATTTTGCAGTTGGTGGATTATAATAAATTTTATTTTAAAATCATAGTTCTTTTTCTGTAAGATGTGTGAAAAATATTATAACCTAAAACTGTATTAAAATGTGCAAAAAATATGTAGACTTACTTCCATGAGAGTTCCAAATTGTTCCATGTTTAGAGATGGGTTGATGGTCTGGGGTGCCAAGGACGGTATCATCTTGGTGGCCATCACATTTGTGGTTAGACCGAATTTCTTTTCCGCTAACATGGACTTATAAAGTCCTGCAATAAATACCTTTTATTATTAAATATATTATTTTTTAACTTTCGTTTCAAAATGGATATGGAATAAGCATCGCATCGCAAAATTCGCTAGTGCACAATATTTTCGCATTTCCTTAGCCTTAGTAAGAACGTTGTTTGTTATTTAAGGCTTTCGCTATGCAGATTAAAATAGCAGTTAATAGAAGCCGCACACAATTTTAATCAAAGTTTTAAATATTAATTCAGTATACTTGTTAGCCAAGAAAACGTATTCACGTTTGTTTGTTCTTCTCACTAAAATTTTTAAAATTAATTTTGGTTGGTACCCTTTTTCTTCACAGACGAGAGCTACTGTCTATATTAAAATAAGTCAGGCATTTCGAAGATTACTTACTCACGACACGTGTGATTACGTCAGGATCGTTCATCCTCATCACAAGCAGAGTTGGTATGACGTCTTCCATAATGTGGATTCGGTCCAATCGATTCAGTATTATCTCAAAGAAACCGAGTATCAAGTTTATAATTTTGACATCGCTCTGGTTTTGTTCCAGCATGATCTTCACTTTGGCAAGGAGTACATTGTGCAATATTTTGTCAGACAATTGGTCTGAAATGTTCTGTACCGCAATAAGAGACGCCGTCTGTGAAAAGGCTTAAGTTGAATAATTTGAACGTTAAAAGTAAAATATTATAACAAAGCCAGAAGAGTATTACAAGCATTATTTAGTATTTAAAAGTATTGTAGTAATAAAGTAAAACATTATAAATATAAAAACACTATAAGTAAGATGAGAATCTTATGAACGAGGAAGCTTCGGGGTTCGTTTTGCATTTGAGTGTTTGTATGTATGTATGTAGTTTAAAGATGTATGGGACCTGAACGGTGCTATTATCGTTGTCCATGGCGGCGTAGAGCAACGGCAAGATGTCATTGTTGATGTCATCTTGCGAGCATTTGCGCATCACAATGTGAAGGTTCTCTAGCATTGTGACGGTTGCTGACATGGTCTTCGGCGAAGTCATCAGTTTCATGAAATCTACCGTTCTGAATTTAAACATATTTAATTAATTTATTATAATAACTTAAACTGTTTTTTTTATTATATATAAATGTTATAATACATCAATAAAATTTCATAAAGGATAAAAAGTATATATGTATATATGTTTTTTTTTGTATCTAGAACGTGAATAGCTTACTTCAGTACTGGTAGGATGTAGTTGTTGAACTCATCCATGGTAGCTTCGTTCGCCATCCATATAATGGGAACGAGTACTGAGGCTAAAACCTCGCTGGTCCGAATTTCCAGCGATATAGCCGGCCATACATGCTGCCATCGTAGTTTCTGAAAGGCAATCAGTATTTCATAACACCGGCAGCAACGTCAGAATCGCTTCGTTAGAAACCTGTTGCCCATTTCGCAAACGCTCATATTATCGGAACCGTCGCTTTGCGTTCAAACATTCCAAACGAATTTTAATATAAAATTATCATTAACACATAAATATTTGAAAGAAATTTAATGTATTTTAGGATACTCTCTTAATCAATAAATAATAATTAAGTTAGCGCGGTATGGTGAGTGTTACATATGAATGTGATATGTGGGTCGAGGTAGACCAATTAAACGATGGATCGACTATGTGAAAAGTGACATGAACAAGAAATCGTGAAACAAGACCGCAGTAAACTATCTATAATATTAATATTAAAAAGAAGTTGTAATGTTGATTTACTTTTAAGTTTTTGAGAATAAGAAGTTATGTTTTATTTCTTAAATTTTAATGTGAACCATTATTTTTCTATGTAAATCAAAATGAGAGCGTCTCACCGTCAAGCCTAATAGCTTAGTGAGAACAAAAAAAAAATTGTGAACAATGTTGTTATTATTACTAAGAAATAAATTAAAAAAAATGAGTGAGTGTTGAGATGGCGACTGATAAGCGATAATGGACATGTTGTGCCGATCCCACTTAAAGTGGGATCAGGGCAAGAAGCAGAAGAAGAAGACTTGATGAGTTGATAATAATCATAGTCATCATAAGCAAGTCACTAAGCATGCTATGGAGCGAGCTATGCTCGGAGTCTCTCTCAGGGATAAAATCAAGAATGAGATTATTCGTGAGAGAACC
>DVXP01001105.1:0-16220 GCA_018235645.1 Junonia grisea | reverse complement strand
AAGTACTTGACATCGTATGTTAAAGGTTGTGTAAGCTTACATGTAAGTGTGTTACGAATATTTAAGACTTTGTATAAAATTTATTTTGTTGGTTGTGTTCCGTATTTAATTCTATGAACTAAAGTTATTAATAAAAACTCCATTAACAAGGGCTACTTGATAAATTTTGAAGCTATAGACGGTACCTAATATACTCGTAGTTTAGACACGTAAAGTAAAATATAGGCTACATTTTAAGATTATTTTGACTACTGGCTAATATAATAATTTCGAGATATTCCGCTAATATACATATAGGCAATGTCACGTGCAATTGCATATTATATTTTGGTAGTTAGAATGTTTGATAATAAGCCAATCGGACTGTTTATGAAGTATAAAAAATGGCTACAAAATGAAGGAATCAGAAAATTAATTAAAAAAAAAATAACCTCAAGAACATAGAACTTACGATGACCAATATTACAGTAATTAGTAAACTGATAACCTCGAATTAACAAATGCAAAACTAAAAACCATTGAATGCGTTATCAAATCGTATATTTGAATCGCTAATTTGTGAATAGATAACCATTGGTTCATCTGCAACAAAAATGAGACGACAAATTATCAATTAGCATAATGAATAATTTGTCTATCACGATAACGATTGGCTCATCAGAATGATAGAATGAGACAAGATTTTGTCCATTATTGGTAATGGTCGCCGCATTTGATTTTAATTTCGCTAATGCTTGTTTATTTTTTCTATGCATTGAAACTGAAAGATAGTAAAATCCAGTTTTTTTTAATTTAAATACTTTCTAGAAGTCTAAAATGTGTGTACCTTAACATGTCTTTTAATTTTGCGTTTTAGTTCTCTAGCTAAACAGAAGACTATATATTAAGTAAATCTAAACAAATTAGATAGTATTCTAGATTACATACTCCGATAATGATACATATGTATTTATGTTTTGTTCAGAGAAAATACTTTTATGAAGCAATCCATTTATGTCTTAGAATTATATACCAAGGCATCGCCGCAGATAGATTCGCAATAGCACAAATAAATCGAACGACAAGCAAGACCAAATTGAATTTCAAATTTGGTAAACCATAAAACAATCCCGACAAATTTCGCACCAGATCGGACATCAGAAAACATCCCGGAACCAAATAGGACATGACCAATACGAACATTCACGTCTTCAAGATTTAATATCCAATGTGGTATAATAAATGTCTTGTTGGTAATTCACCATCTAGACACTTACAACCTCATCCGTTAGACTTCTAAACACGTGTAGCCAGACATCTATGACATTGCCCAACATCGCAAAGCAATCGCGAGGGATTCACAAACATTGTATTTAGAATTCGAATGTTGATTAATTCAATATTTGTATTGATGTCTTTAAACGTTTAAAATAGCTTGTTAATCGTTTTTTTATTGTTTATCTTTTTACTATCTTTTAATTTAAATAAGAATTCTTTTATCAATAGGTATAGTCGACATAAAATATAAGGAACATTTACCTTAAGCACTTGCAATAGGAGTCTTCTAAAGCATTGTTTTTTTTTTTGTATAAGAAGTGCTTCAGTAGTAGCTCTGTAACTTCAGAAGACTTAAATCTGGGATTAATAAAGAATGTTTTTTGATATCTTCTATAGATGTTGTTTTTGACACCATTTTTAACATTATATTGCAGCCGATAATTATTTCTCAAGCATAATTACCATGTCAAATTTCCAGCAACTAGTAAAGCATTAGCCGGTAGACGGTCTATCAGTCACAGATTGTATCAACATTATAAGATTCCAAGCTTATCTCCTTAGCATATTTCGTCTTTCGACATATCATTACCCCAATCCTGTGAAAGGTTACTAGTTTTTACGCGGAACGATCGCCATCTGACATCTCGACGACCTTTGACACGAAGTGTGCCTTTAAACGACTCGTATTATAGGAGTTAGGAAATGGGCTGGCTTACAACTTTGCAAGGACGTTAGATGTGAAGAATTAAATTTTCCAAGATACGTTTTAGATGTTATATGTGAAGAACTAAGTTTTCTAAGAAACTTAGTAAGTTAAAACGTAGAAGTTAAATAAGTCGATTATGTAGTAAGCTGTCATGTTGCTGATTTAGAAAAATCTTTTTAGGTTTTTGTTGTGGTTGGTAGAAAGAATATTTTTTGGGCATTTTAAATTTCTTTTTTGCCTTCGTAAAAAATACTTCACGCAAGAAAAAACTTTACAAGATATATCAACTGTTTTATTATATTTAAAGAAGAAGAAACCCGCTGACATTAATCACCAATGTTTACAAACACTCACTAAAAACTATTCACAACGCAACGATGAATCTAACAATAGCCAAGTTTCAAAATCGCCTACAACTCTATAATAGTGAATTATTAGCGCCCAATAAAATACGCTATGGGTGAAAACGGAAAATATTATAAAAAAAAAGTGTTTTATTATTCAAAGGCCGTGAGAAACAACGGCACGCCTACAGCACGCACAATCAAAATTCTTAGAACATTTGTCATACCGTATGTGAATTATGTTATTCAAAATTTTCGAGATGAACGTACGTAAGAGCCCATCCCCACTTGTTATGTCGGATCCGGATGTTAATCGGATGTTCCAGTGGTATAACATTTTATATGAAGCTATTCACACTTGTCGTCTGATTTTTTTATGGGATAGGGCGGCAAACGAGCTGACAGATCACCTGATAGTAAGTGAATGCTGTCGCCCATGGACATTTGCAACACCAAAGGAGGTACAAAATGCATTGCCGGCCGTCTAGGGGGTATGAAGGGGGAATTGATGGGGAATTAGTGGGGAAGGGGTGGTGATTAAAAATCGTAGATGTGTATAGAAACGCCGACGTCCGATTAAAATCCGGACCCGATACACGAAGTGGAAATGGGCTCTGAGTTATTATTTATGTGTAGTATTCACGCGATTCTATCCAAAATTTAATATTTTATTCACCGTGGTTCCAGATGAAATAATGAGTCAATTGATGAATTCGTTTAGATTAATCGAAATTGATAGAAAAGATTAATTATTATCACGGGCCTAATTGAGTACTTAAAATCTTATACAGATAAATTAATTCGTTAATCATATTAGTATAAGCTAAGGTAGATACAGCTAATAGTAAATTCAGCATATTAATGTAAATAATACTAGTTAAGCTATTTCTGAAAACAATTAAATTTTTAATAGCAATGTTTACGAAATGTTATTTTTACGTGAAGGTATTTCCATATAACAAACATAAAAAATACGACAGAAGATAAAGTTAACTAAAGGTACAAGCACATTATACGCCCTTAAGTAATTTCCATTCATTCTATATACAAAAGAATTCAACAATCACTTAATGATCTATATCCGTGTCCGTCCCTTTTCTCTTAAAACAAAGTCACTCCACTCGAAATAACCAAAAAGTCATATCCAAAGACCAATATCAAGAGCAATCATGTAAGAATAAATCTCCATAATACACATCATGTAAAATCTCCCGAGACCTAAATTAACTGCACGATAAACAATATTTTCAATCAGTTAAAGCATCCATTACATGCGGCCAGCTTGTATGGCTTTATCTAGATATCACTAACTAGCTCGTTGGAGGCAGCAAAATTGTTCCACGCACAGAACAGGGCCGTAGAAATGCCATCAGCAATAACTGCATTATGCCTAAGTTTTATTGTAGAAGTTAGAGCAGCGAAAATTTGTTCTCGATGTCATTTCAACAAGAATTTTACGTAAAAACGTCAAGTGTTTCAATGATTAGCGAAAGTAAATATATCAATGCTCTTATTTGCAATGATTAATAGAAATAAACTTAGGTTTAAGACTGCAATTTGGTTATGTGAATTCGACATTAAAAAAATTTTACGAGTTCTGTTACGGGTAGGGACGAATGACATATAACAAAAGTGTTGGGTATGAATGTGGTGAGATATTTGAATCGCAGGAAACAAAATAAAATACTCTTAAATACTTATAATAATAAAAAGTACTCATATGTACATAAAATTTGACATGGATAAAGTAGAGTAACTGTAGAAGTAACTGTTTAGAAGAAGACTGATGGGCAAGAATGGAAGGGAAAGACATGTTTGGCCGATCTTGCGTAAATTGAATCTTGGATAGGAAATACAATAATTTAACTGCATATGTCACATTACCAGATTTATATTAGCCTAATATGCTCAATCCAGAGTATATTATATTATTATAGTAAATATAACTTTACGGAGTTCCCATTACTACCGTGATGGGTCGTAAACATAAAAGTCATTCCAAAATTCAGTAGTACTTTTCCGGGCTTGCACCGCCTACTATTGAAATCAAATGTTTTATTCATTGAGCTACTTTTGTTAATTAGAACCTAATCAAATTAATATATGTAAATTGATATAATTACGTTTCTGGTCAAATTTTTAAATTGCTTTAAAATTGGGTTATTCTTTCCATTCTAACAACATTTTTCTTGAATTCCTAAAAGAGTTAGTAACTAAGAAATGTATTCAGTTGTTTGCTGATAAACATTTGATAGCAGAAATTTATTTAGAATAAAGAATAAAAATAATTGGACAATATATATTGTTCAATAATTTATTTGTTTTAGCACCTACACCGTTAAATAGTAGATTAAATAAATAAATTAAATTGTTGACGCATTGTTGCAAAAACCATTTCCAACCAACTCGCCAATCTACGGTTCCGTCGTCGACCAATCTCGTAGTCTTTTTATGAACTAGTAAATGTGTGTACGCCAGCGTTTATGCAAGTCGGATTTATGTTATTGCATTTCATGGGTGGTATGGCCCAGTTGCAACAACTTTTACGATTTCCCTGGTTAAGCAATAAGGCTGTGAATAGAGGCTTTCATGCATAACCCCGGAAAAGCATTATTAAATATTATCGTCCAATCACTGGTGATCAAAACCAAAAAGGCAATGACCTTAAAGAAAGCGAAGACAATTAATTGAATGATGAAAACAAAAAAATTAATATTCTTAAAATCTAGGAAAATAATGACGGAGTTAGATATATTGATTCCTTAAAGGATAACGTTCACAAAAAGACAGCTCCTTTATTGAAAAAATGACACACACGATAAACAAAACGTAGTAATAGAAACATACAAACAAATTTTACGTAATTTTCACGTCTCATTCAAAGTTAAGCCTCGGACGGGATCATAAATCGACGCTTACTCGGAATGGCCGTTTTACCTCATCTCCATACCCGTTGATCGCGGCATCCGTGACACTTGATGGACGCTATAAATTCTTTTCAACTGAAGCTATCTTTAACATCAAATCAATTTGTAAAGTTTAAGAGTAACGATGTTTCAATTTTTGAGGTTGTTCCCTTTTTTTTCGGATGGTCTGATTAATGGGCTCTGTGATTTTTTAATGGTTTTCTCGTCGTGTCTAATGATTTCCAGTTTAGTAATTAATTGCATTTATTATCTGTAAATTATTTTACTTTAATCGTTCTTGGTTCTATTGACATTTTACGCGTTTTACCCAAAATATTTTCGCTTTTCTTCCCACACTCCTAGTTCTTCTAAAAACTATTTAATAATCACAAGTTACTAAGCGTAAATAAGACGACTAAATATTCGCCGTCTCGATTAAAACTAATTTTTTTTATTGAATTTAAAAATTGTTTGTTTTAGTTAAAGGATATATTTAGACTTAAATATCAAACAATAATTTCATATTCAGTGTCGAGCAATTATATCGGTCAGATCAATATCTCTGTATAAATTCAAACGTGCTGCACTGTTTTAGGCATTGGCACCCAAGCTGGGAAACAAGACGTGACAGATATCCATTATTCATATTTCAAATGGAATAATTCAAAACTGTTACAATTTTACTGTTTAAACCTATATCATTAAAATATCAAAGTACATGAAAGTACTGGTTGGATCGGTTAATTATGATTATGAGATGAATTCGTAAATATCAAAAAAAGAAAAGAGACGATCAGCTGAAAAGAAAATGTAGCTACATTTATAAAAGATATATGTGTTGTATACGAACATAGGTATTAAAGTAAAAAGTCATAGAATATGTGAACTTTAACAACTTCTTACTTTAATACCTATGTGCATATACGGCACATATACATACTCTTACGTAAAACGTTTACATGCTATAATAAGCTTGTTTTCTTATTCTTTCTTCAAAAGCATTTACCAAAGGTATATAAACAAACAAAGCAAAATAACTATCTAAATAGACCCCAACACTTGTTACCAAAATTAAAATTTCATTCCATAATTACATATAATCGAGATGTTAATCGTTACAAAAATATATCATCGTACGTATCACAGTATGGGCGGCAATAAAAAACATCCTGGTACAATTATTAACATCGCACGTAACAGCAGAAGTAAATCGAGTCACGTACCAACAGTCTCAATTAGAGGGTCGTATCTATAACGCAAGATCCGCGCCCATAACGAAGAGGCTGTTTATCTTAAATTTCTAATCTAGTGACTCATATTCATGCTCGCAAAATTACCAGACTAACTGGACATAGCTTTAAAAATTGACATTACATCACGTCTTTCTTTCCTTAGATTGCGCGATGGAACACTTTTGATCCTGGCTTAATTAGAATTTCAGGAACTGTTTCTAAATTACCTTCGTATCAAGTAGGTCGAGTTCAACTATAAGGCGACTGTAGTTCTGATTCATAATTTGAGTTATTATCTAGAACTCGAGTTGTTTGCTTACCATAAATGTACATTGTGGGTGTTAATAGTCATAACTGACATTTAAATTAGCACAATGCAAATTAAAGTATATTTTATTTGACAAAATAATATATTTCGGTAGATAAATTATATTTAGTTTTATTTTCATACATTAATTTAGAAATATGACTGATGTTAATTACGTGATTAGTATTCAAAACATATTTTGAAAAAAAATATGATTTTTCTTTAATTGCAAGACGGTAATGTTTATGGTTATTAGCAAAATGTAATTTAAAAAATTTTAAATATGCTTATACCAAAAAAATCTTCCTGTAAAGACGATACAAAAAAGGGTTCCGGTCAAATGTAATATGCAATCAAAAATATTGTTATAATCCCAAGTAATGTGACAGATCGTAACTTTGCGCAAAAAGCGTACCGACCGCACCGAGAAACGGTGAAACTGTAGCACAATCACATATTTTACGCTTTTGTACGAGTTTAATTGAGTAAGAAATGAGACGAGGCCGCTCTCAGCGGGGAAACAACCAAATTTATCCAAAAAAATCTGAGAAGCATTCCCATTATTTACGTCGAAGACGCAACAGGACGTAAGAGTGCATCTGCAATATTAAGTGTGAGATATAACCTTTTCTGCGCTGACCCAGATTTCGATACGCCGCGCAATGCTCTTTATGATGACTTTTTGAAAAATGTACTTTTTAATTCCGACCAGAGATGGTCTCGTTCGAACGAGCCCACATGCGACTTTTTAACTGTAAGGCCTATAAATTGCTATTTTTTATGCGAGAGCCACGGAAGCCTGTCGATATTTTACACTAAATTAATGCAGTCGAGTTTATAAAATCGGTGCCGTCATTTTTTTACTAAATCGAATGCCCTTCTTTAATTTTCCTTTATTAATATCGCAATTCTCTCTTGTTACAGTCGTTCTTCGGGCGGACGTACAATAACCTGTCCTCGATTTCTGAATGCAAGAACAATGGCGAATGTGTCATCAATAAGAAAAACAGGACGGCTTGCAAGGCATGCAGGCTACGGAAATGTTTGCTAGTCGGCATGTCCAAATCAGGCTCAAGATACGGGAGAAGATCGAACTGGTTTAAAATTCACTGCCTTTTACAAGAACAACAACAACAACATATGCAACAAATGCAAACAAGTAAATCGCCGCCCACATTCAATACTTCAATCAGTCCATCTTTTTTACCGAGCAACCTTTTGCCAGCTGCGGCTTTAGCGGAATATTATAAGAATTCAGAGAAGAACGCTTATACTGAAGAAGTAACGCGGCAGAGTGTGTCTCCATCTGATTCTGGTGCATCATCAGCCGATCCAGAGGATGATAATAGTTCGAGAAGTACTAGTGGCTTAAGCATTTTTAGACCAGCGTCGTCACCTAGCAGTGAAAAGGACGTACGGTTGCACGCAATTAGAAATCAAAACAAAGACGTGAGAAGAAAAAGGCCACCAACTTTAATTCCTTCAGCATTTGGTGCTATGACAGCTTCGCCAAGTTTTGCTCCACGAAACGGTCCATTTTTACCGTCACCGATGCAAAACATAAGACCTATTCCGCCAGGTCTAGCTTGGCAAAATCGTAATGGAGGAGATCTACTTCTGCACTCACCAGCTGTTGCAGGGGTTGCGATTGAACAGGATCAACCTATAGATCTGTCTATAAAATCAACTGCTGTATTATTTAGAAGTCCAAAAAATGAAGAAGTTAGCGATTCAGAACCAGAACTGAGCATCGACTTAAACGATGATAACGGAAAGGACATTATGAAAAATCCTCTTGATTTAAGCCTGGTTTCGAAACGAGCAGAAGAAGTTCCCATGACAGGATAAAATAATTCTAAATATAGTATTAAATACGTGATTCTTCACAGCCATGTATCTCGCATTGCTATTTATATGTAAATACGTAATTTGGTTCTTATTCCTAATTAGATAAAAAAAAATCATTTCTACTTTTTAAATACTCTGCCGTACAGTATTTAAGAGATTCTTTACATTCCTTCTTTTTAGATTACCTGATCTTGCTACTGTAATGTTGATTTTGTTTTTATATTTAGTTTTGTAGATAGAACATAATTATTATATTGAAACGAAGATTTAATCGTGATATAAGAATGTGTCATAATTTAAAGTGAGGAATATGATGTCTATCTTAATAATACTATGGTTGTTTATAAATCCGTCCATTTTTACAAATACATACATACTCGTATATTTATAATTAGCTTAATAAGAAGACATTAGCATTCAAATCAGTGCACATTATGAAGTATTTACTACATCAATGTACTTAGTTTAATGAAAAAAAAATCAAAGTCATCTTTACAGTTAATTCAATACTATTATTGATAGCATCATTACTCGCTTAAATTCCTTTTAGAAAAAAGACATTTGTGCCAGTTTCAAAACAATGCCAGTTTTTAAGTGTATTACCATTTTAGTATAATTTAGTGGGATGACGGCCAGTTGATTATGAAGCTCAAAATTTAAATGTACAAATAATTTAGAAAACAATTGTATGATATTAGATGATTTGCTGAAACAGAAATTATCTAAGTATTTATTTTAGTTAGGCCAGTTAATTGAGTCATTTTAATTTAAGATATTTTTAAAATAACTTCTATTTTTTAACTTATAATAGTCCATTATGTGTTTCGTTTCGTTGTTTGTTTAGTTTGTTTGTAGGTTTATAAAATTGTACATTCCTTTCATGATCACGCTTTAAGATTTTGTCATTATCATTGTAAATTGTTTTAACTTTAAATTTATTTCATGTCTCATCTACTTCGGATTACTTGTTGGAATTTGATGATTTTAAGTCATCTTGATAGCCATAATTTAGCTTACAATTTACTTTAGTGACATTGATAAAATCATGAAATTCTTTTAATGCTATATCAAATCAAATAGCACAATTTTGATGAAGGATCTTATGTTCTTTTGTTTGACAATTAGATCATAGTTTGAACTTAGTAATATAAATGTGAATTCCTATGAACTTTGAAATATGTACGTAAGTTATATAGTTATTTGTTATCAGTGTGATACAATATTTTTATCGACGTGTTTATATTTTTTTACGTTTTATAAAATCTTAATATATTTGAAAGATGAATAAATTGTGAGTGCCTTAAAATTATGTTTCATTTTTTATCTTACTTCTTATATACCTTTTGAAAAACACTTTATTATATTCAAAAATAGAAAATTTCTTTAAGAGCTGAATCAATCCTAATTAAGTTAGATTTTTCTATCAAAGCCTTTATGAAGTTGTTAATTAGATGATATTTACTATAAAAGAAAATTGAGTACAATAACTATTTTTTGTTAGAATTAAAATTTAAGCAATCAAATAATCTTAGTACAGTCAAGCTGTCTTGACTGTACACAACAAAATTCCACTCTGTTTACTATCAATTAAATGGCAGTTAAGCCGTATTTTCAATTATATTATTGGACTTAATTTCTTTGCCTCAAAAATCCAAATAGTTTTAAAGACGAAACCAATTTTGAATTCCTATAACAAAACAATAGGCTTCTGAGAAAGTAAAAAACTCACAGACAATTATGTGAAGGACAACAACAAGTACAAATAGAAAATACCATTTACATATTCATACCGGACTACTAAGTTGAGCATTTCTCAAAACATCTACATTATTCTGCATAAACCAATACAACTGTCAAAAAAATACAAGCCATTATAAGCCTTAATGAAGAAGACACAGAAGCTAATATAGTGTAAAGATTTGATGCAAAGGGTGGGCAAACATTTGATTAACATTTTTAAATTATTCAGTTTGGCTACTGTAAACTACTGTAAGGTTTTGGAGGTACAAAAACAAACATAGAACCTAATTATGAATCAGATTTGACGAAACGAACAGTAGGTGCTTATTTGCATGGAGGATTCTTCACAGTAGTTCTAATCATTGAATATTGAAAGGAATGGTAAGTAAACTGTATAAATTAAAATGTTCAGTTGTGAATGACAAAATAGGTAGGGCAGTTTTGGATGTTGTGTTATTTCTTAGAATAGTTATTGATAATCGCAAAAATTTTTAAGAAAATACGATCTAATTGAATAATTTATCGTAATGGCGATATGAATTACACAGGCGAGTTTTAAATTTTAAATACGAAATTTTAATTTACATAGACTGAAAAAAAAATACAGAAAATTGATAGGTTCGCTCAATTATAATAATACATATTTAGTAAGTACTAGGTGAAAAGCATTTTAAGCCACACTATCAAGAACTAAAAATACCTATACGAAAGAAACAATCGTACCAACGTTGAAATGAATTAAGATATTCAAATAACCTTATCATTATTTAACATTAAGTAACATACATAAAGAATGCTGGTGTCAAGATAAATTAAAATTATGATTTAATTAACAGCCCACGATCAAAGGCACCGACGAAATCGACTGCTCTCATTTGTTAGCGCATAACTGTATTCATACTAATAAGGCGAGCACAATAAACCCTTAACAGATTTAATTGATATTATTAACTCTTTCCGTTCTCAATCCAACACCTTAAATACTCGATACGAACAGATAAAATTAACCTTTAAATCAAACGATATAAGTCCCAGACACCAATCGTTAATAACAATAGTATTTTTGACAAGATTTTTGTCACTCAATTCATGCGAAGTCATGCCGCAGCGAGAAGTAACAAATCATCATTTTTTCGGAATGCCCGCCGGTCAGTCATTCCCGCATATAGCCGGCTGTTTGCGGGCGAAAAGAAATGTTGCTTGTTAGTGCGCATAATGGCCGCTTTGCATTATTGAGTGGTGAACATACGCGGAGAAAAGTGCTATAGAAATACCATCTCGTACGATCCAGGTGACCAATGGATTATCGAAGCAGTTACGCATTTCTGAATACTTGATAAGGGATTAAAAAAACCTTCAGCTCGGCACGTGATTATGCCTTTACTACCCAAGATAGGACGCACTTAAGGAAGTTTTAAATAACTCCCCGCTGAGCTTAGACGATTAGAAATACAAGATCCACCATGTCATTGCTTGGAATTTAAAACAGAAACCGCCGCCAATATTTCAACGGTGTATATGACAAACATTACAACGGGTACTGTTAATATTCGCGGTCAATTCGATACGTGATAAATTTCAGTCATTTCGTTCCGGGCTAAGCGTTTGTTTTCGAAAATATTTGAAAACGTCGATCGGATGGGGCTTGTGCTTAAATAAAAATATTAAGTATCGCTTATCGAATTTCTCGCACGATGATATCATCCGAAAGGTTCAGCTCAGACCGATTTTAACGAGGAAATATATCGCCTTAATTGAGATTACACCTCGTATAGGCGTCCAAAAAATCATGTCATTATAACCATACATGGCTCTGATTTATTAAGACGTCTGCCAAATAGTTATTTTGAAATTGGAGCAGCGGATGCCTATGGTATTTTTCTTCTACTCGAAGTATTCGGTCTTAATGAAGTAATCATCTTGTTTGCTGTTGAAAATATATCAAGTTGGTTTCCAATTAAGTTGAAAGAAAACTCCTTACATACAATAACATTAACCGAATCTTTAAAAAGTAGATATATTACATTATGTAGATTAACATCGTGTATTCACTAAAGTAATTACCATTTTATTGAAATCATTATCTTTCAGTATTATCGTTTTTTATTGTAGTTTTTAATTCTATGTCATTAAAGGGTTCACGAGTATTTATAGGGTTATTTTTATCGAATAAATAAAGTTTAAAGACGCCTGCTGAATGGGTATAAATTTAGTTTCTGTCGTTTTCTTTCAAGCAAGCTTGGCAATAACATTTTTCATTTCGTCGGGGATCTGTCACCAGCTGTCACTTAGTTACTACTGTCAGTTGCGTCTCACAAACGGACGTTCAAGTTTTTCTTTGATCGGATCCAATAATCTCGATCGATTATCGGATAAATATAAAATATATCAATATAAATGTCAGCAATTATTGTTGATAAAATCGATTTTTCTGATTCGCATAAAAATATCAACAAATTAGTGAGAAATTGATAAAAGATACATATTTAGTGGTACTTCCTACCCGTTATATCAAATTTTACTATACTGATATATGATTTTTAATTTATTTATTACTTACATGATTTGACTTAATGTAGTTAACTATATATAGTATCTGCACTATTTTCAATTAGTTTAATAAATCACAATTTAGTTCAATTATACGCAATTAGAACATCCATATAACCCTAAAAAGTCATTAACTATAAAGAGATCCTTTGAAAATTCCATCAGAAATAGTAAAAAAGTTAACCCTCCCAACTGTTTACGTTACTCCGAGATGCCTTACAATTAAAAGTTACATTTATCCAAGATAAGATCTAATAGATTGCGAACATTGTATCTCCTTTGATCTAGAGAACTACCGAATGGGCAGGAATCATTAATATCACTTATACAGGGTGCACAAAAAAATATCCCGACTCGTTTAGCCCCGCAAGGAACACTTTTTCAAGTGTTAAATGCATCTCATTGATTGTTAATGTCACTTAATTGATGCTATTAATGGTTTTAATTTCTTATATCGGGCTGGTGATTGGATCTTTTTACTGTTTTGCTATTTCTTTAGTCAGTTCTGGTTCTATTTTTTTATGGACTGTTATCTTAGTTTTAAGACTGTTTGTTAAGTCTGATATAGTTAAGATAATATTGATTTAATTGTTTGGGATTTGTTAGTTTGTCGCTTAAAGTTAAAGATTGAGATGAGTCAATCGTTAATTTTAATTTAAACATGAGTTTAAATTAAATTTCATGAAATTTGGTCTATCCCCAACTTTGTTAACCTCAACATCAAAAATGCGAATGATAGTTGTTTTGTTACACCTAAAAAGTGTACCCACAGGTAGGTAGGTAGGTAGGTGAAAATTTTGTGTATTTTTTTCTAGACGAAAAGCATCCAGAAGAAAAAATGAAGAAAATGCAGTTTCTACGACGGCTCCGACAATTATTCTGATAAAAGCGATTACATTCGTATCACGTAAAACCTTGGATGTCAAATAAAATGCTTGAATAACAGTTCCCAATTTTCTAAATGACATCTTGTAACGTAATGTTATGCGTTTCGATCGTTTTAAATTAAAATTGAAATCGGTCAAGAACGACTTGTAAAGTGAACAATTTGTCATTATTAACGTATGTAGGTAATATGATTTTCTTTCTTGTATTATAATTTTGAAAACTAAAAAAAAATACGTTAATTTTTCTTTTTTTTTTGTTTGTGTACTATTTCTTAAGGGGTATCAGTAAATAGATTTAATTCTCGTTATTAAATATCTGTATTTTTTGTCATAAAAGACCAGGGATTTTATTAAAGCCATGCAACCATACATTCAACTATTGAAACGATGGAATTATCTATAATAAATAAAGCTATGTTGTATGAAGTGAAAACCGAGACATATAGGTACAGATATAATAATTAAATTATTTATTATTGTAGTACCAGACACGTAGTCTTATTCATTATAGAACTATAGGTAAGGAGGACTTATACACTTAGATATAATATGCAAGTAATTTGGCAAATAAGTATACATATAAATCACGCCAAGAAAGTCCTACAATAAAATCAACCGTAAATATTTCGACCAAATTTCATTGAAAATTATTAAGATACCTAAACAAATTAGTTGTAAAAAATAAGTTAATTATGGATATTGAGGACTATAAATAAATCTTAAATCATATCATATCATATCCACATACTATGATTGAAACTACGAAACCCTTTATGCGCGTGGCTCAATATGCATTTGAGCAATTATCTCGTCTCTAATTTTAAATCCAACTAAAATATAAAATACATACCTACAAAGTTGCACACCATATTTTTCCATTAAACTATCGCACTTCAAAGCTGCGTTTATAACATAAAAATGGTAAATAATTTGGATTTCCAAATACTGTAAAAACAATAAAACCACGTGAATATGAATATTTTATTTGTGAATTAAAATAATTACATCTTTGAATATTCATAACAATAAAAAAACAATAAAATATGAATACCATTATAAGGCAATACCATTTTTTTGTGAATTAATTTGTCGTATGTTTGTATTAAAATTCAAATTAACATTAAACGTAAACGTAACACAGCCTGTACATATCCCACTGCTGGGCATAGGCCTCTTCTCTTATTAGGGAGAAGGTATGGAGCTTAATCCACCACGCTGCTCCACTGCGGATTGGTGGATATACATGTGCCAGAATTTCTTCCGGCACATGCAGGTTTCCTCACGATGTTTTCAATCAAATCAAAGGTAATCAAAGGTAATTATTGAGAAAACTTACCCGGTTCGTAAAACAGTTCGTCGAGTTCGTTTCGAAGGTCCAGAGTTAGGAGGTAGTTCTGCATCGGCGGTTCAGGGTCTGGCGGATCCGCTGACATGACGAATCTGAAAAATATAAGTTTATAAATTTACATTGCAATTGTTTTTTATGTATTTTTGATCGTGGGAGAGCTATGTATTTGCTCGAATGGGCCGGCTCGACCGGAGATACACGGCCTCACAGAAAACCGGCGTAAAATGACGCTTGCATCGTGTGAGCCGCGTGAATGAGGGTACCGGAGGCCCAATTCTCCACCCCTTTCCAATTCATTCCTCATCCATACCCCCTAAAAGGCCGGCAACGTACTTGTCCTCTGTTGCAAATGTCCATGGCAGGCAGCACTCACTTTCCATCAGGTGATCTGTCAGCTCTTTTGCCCTATATCCCATAAAAAAAATTGCTCAACCGATTTTGATAATGTATATTGTAGTAACTTTTAACCTTACACACTATGGAAATAGAAAAGAAAAAAAAAGAAATTCTTGAATGTCATCGCTTCTTGTATACCGATTAAAATCTTTTCTTGCGTGTGACTTATATTATTAACTAGTGGACCCGACAGACGTTGTCATGTCAACCAAAGTGTCATTATAGTGTCTTTATTTTATATGTTTGTATAGAAATTTTCTTTGCGATTTTTCAATTTTTTTACCGTTTAAACCTTCCCTGGCCTTTCACGATAATTTCAAGACTAAAATCAGCCAAATCGGTTCAGTCGTTCTTGAGTTTTAGCGAGACTAACGAACAGTAATTCATTTTTATATATAGAGATTTCAAAACGTTCTTCTTTTGGGGAACCAAAATTTATAAAGATGGGTTTTGCTCTTTCACGCAAAAACTTTTGATCAGGTGTTGTTGACACTACAATAATGGTCAAAATGTAGCTTTCGTTTTAATACCACACGGACGAAATATTAAGATTACAAGAATATTATATTATATTATTATATTTATGTGATATTTATTTATGTATCGCATATATACAAATATATATTGTATATATTTTTTATGTAGATATTAAATAATTTGTACACCCCTACCGTCCTATCTCTCTCCTCTACCTAAAGC